>APFE030352703.1:1333-58969 GCA_000404065.3 Pinus taeda
TTGATGGTTTGAGGAGTGGTAATTCCCGCCAATGCATTACAAGATATGGTCGGATTCATTTGTTCTTCATCTAGGCTTTGTTCCTGGAGTATATCCTCTTATTTTGACCTTTCTTGCACCTTTTCTTCTTCCTCTTCATAATCTATGTAGAATAATTTCTTCTCAGCACACTTATGACCTTTAGTGTATTTGCTATCACAACTGTAACAAAGCCCTTCTGCTCTTTTTTCTTCCAATTGTTGTGGTGTCAGCCTTATAGGTTGTGGAAGACTAGCGGCAACAACACTTCCGTCTTTATAGATGTGAGTGGTATGCTTTCTGGTTGCCATAATTTTGCTTACCATTTTTCTTGCTAACCTGAATGCCTTCTCTAATGAATCAGGTTCCCAAAGGTGAACATCATATTGGATATTATCCTTTAAAGACCCTATGAACACATCAATCCTATGCTCCTCTGGAATATCTTTTACCCCTTTGTTCAATTTTTGGAACTCCTCAATGTGCTCCATTATTGAATCCTTTTGTTTGAGACTTATCAATTGACTAAAAAAAGTGTTTCTTTTTGTGTCCTCATAAATTGCTATCAATTCTTCCGTAAAAGTTGCCCAAGTGATAAATTATTTACGAGAGAAAATCCATTGATACCATACAAAATGATTTGGTTCCAAATATAAAGTTGCAATCCATACCTTTTGTGTGTTTTGCACATTATTGAGATCGAAAAATTGCTCCATCTGTAATATCCATGTTGCTGGATCCTTGCCATCAAACTTCCTCATATCTATTTTTGGAATATGATGGGTCTTCTATCCCACATTAGAGTCTATGGAATCATGATTAACATTTCTTTTTTTCTCATCATGGGTTTCCTTTACTACCCTTTCACCCTTAGTGACCATTTCTTATAGTAGCTTATTCATATTTATCTTCAATTTGTCCATGTCTGTCTTCAAATCTGTCTTCCAATCATCCAAGTTTGTCTTCAAATATATCTTCCAATCATCCATCTTAGCTTCCATGCCTTTCATATTAGCTTCCATGCCCTTTATCTTAGATTCCATGCCATTTATCTTAGCTTCTGTTAGCTTTTGTGAGGCTGACATTTTTTGCACTTGGTTTTGTAATTTTGATATATCGTGTAACATTTCTTCTTCTTCATGAGTCATGCTATAGCTTTCAGGTTCCTTACTAGGTGTTTGCATTTTCTTTCCTTGGGGCATCAGTTATCGATAATAATGCTCTACTAGCCCTTTGAATTCCTTAAAAATAAATTTTCAAACCAATCTTAAGCAAAAATTTAAAAGAATATACAAACATTTTTTTTTCTTTGTAGGAGCTCGATATTGTCTCTAATGTATCCCCGTACTTTTAGAACATCCAATTCTAAAATTACGACCTGTGGTAGCCCTCTATGTCCTCTTTCCAATGCCACTAGTCTGATCAAAATTGGATTCTCCAAGGAAGAGTTATGCGAAATCCCCTAGAGTGACCTGATTATAGACTAATTCAGTAGAGCGAACTTGTACGATGTGACACGAGTCACTGTTTCGACCTTTAGCTCTGAAAAATATATAGAAGAAACTACTGTCCGTCCTCTTTCTGTACCTTCTTACGAAATTTCAATCCTATGCTCAGAGAAAAAGTTATGACGATTTTCTCCAGGTCACCTATTTGGAATGTAATTCAGGAGTCTCCAAAAAGACCAACTTCCTCAAATCATAGCTCCGCAAATATAGTGAAAAAGCTCTGAAATTCGGACCTGAGATTTAGCGTGATGTCTTCTCAATTTGGTTTTGTTTTCAACTTCTCAAACATCACAGGAAACAAGTTATAGCGAATAATCCACGATGACCAGTTTGGAGCAGTGAAACCCTAGAATATAAAGCTCTGATACCAAATGTTATGAAACCAGCTCAAGAAAAAGATAGAAAAGATAGATCCACGCCTTAGAATTCAGCCTCTTCGAGGGGGAAACCTCCTTTACATTACAAAATGAAAAAATTCTTGGATGATCCAAAGACAAAACTCCTTTCTTAAATATAGGAGTCTAAGGAGTCACAATATAACCCAACCGACCAATAACTAATAAATATAAAGCCACAAAAAATAACAATAGAAGGATTCTATGGGGCATAGTAATAACAATATGGGGACAATAGGGGCACAACAATATTAATAAGGGGTATAACTACAATAGTAATGGGGTAATCACTAGTATTATCGGGACCCAACAAAGAACCACAACTTTCAAATCCTATGAGGATAAAATGCTTGTGGGGGATCCTTCATCTAATATATATTGGTAAATGTTTAATGAATAAGTTTTGATTCTTATTTGGAAGGCTACGAAAGAAGGAAGGTGGGGCTTAACTAGATTATTTGACTCAAAAAACATGAACCTAGAACTTGGACGGAGCATGCTTGAAGTGAGAAAAATGCCCCCTTGCGTATAATATTTTGAATTGATATTAACAAAAACATGGTTAGTAGACACATCACTCTCCAAGGAAAGAATAGGATTGAAATAAATTGGATCAACTTGACCACTTCAAAGTTATCAGTATTCACAGGAAGAGTGGGATCAACAAAAAATTGTGTTGATTTCACCACTTCATGAACTGATGATTGAATAAATTGTTGGTAAACAAAAGGTGGTGTAAGAGAAAAAAAATTTTGAGATAGAGACCGCACTCTTTGTACCTCTAAAATAGTAAGGCACAAATGATTAAAGTGACCTCCCTTGCAAGTTTTACAACGGAATTTAGTTTTTCACCCTATGTTTTTAGATTTTTCAACTATATAAGTACCCCAACCTAATTTGGATAGGTTTCTTGTTTGCTCACAACATCAGTTGTTATAGGCTCTAATATTTCCCCACAAATCACTTGTTATTTCCCACAACATAATTTATATTTTTTAATTATTTATCTCTAATTTTACTTGCTATGATGGGTGACCTGACCCTTGTCTTCACTTTTTCTTATTCTTTCTAATTTTTCTGAACTTCATGCTTTAACGAGCTAGGTTATCTTTTGTATGCTTTTGATCTATTAATCTCATAAACATTAAGAAAATTCAAGATATTTATAGAAGAACATACTTTGAACATAACGTATTTATTCGAAGGAATTTAGAACATTCAAAATATTGATAGTAGAAACCAACCATACCTATATCCCCATAATGAATTCATGAAGATTAAAAATGCAAAACAACCAAACCAATAACCCCATGGGAAATACATTAAGATAATCAATTCCCCAAAGGTCATTTTTTTTTCTAATTTAGTCTTTAAATTTAACTCAAATAGAATCCACTTACCCTACTAAGGTTATAAAGGTTATAATATTATCAAAATTAAAAGTAAAAAAGAAAATGGTCAGAAGATAGTATACTAAATCAAATTCATTGTCTATCCAAAAGTGTTACCAATCTTACCATGGACACAATGCAACAAGTCATGATCATGGTTATCTGCCTCTGTACCAAGAAGAAGCCATGATCTCGGTTGTCCCGCTCTGGCAAATAAAGTAAAATATTTCCTCTATGGCTAAAATTCCTTTCCATAACCACTACAATTTCCACATTCCATATTCTTCCAAGAAAAAGTGATTTGATATTTATTTTTAAGGTGGGCATCATGTCTAAGTCATATGAGCTAACACAGACGAACTATATATTATTATAAGTATATTATATATATATATAATTATTATATATATATATATATATATAATTATATACACATACTATATAGATGTGGTGGGTGGCGCGAGGCGGGGCGGAAGTGGAGAATTTGCCTTAATATTGTTGGACTACTAATGGTCATGTAAAATTATAGTAGTGATGTTGCTACAATATAGTTTTCAATGTATCATCAAAATCACGAGAATCTCTTCAATCTATTTCAATGTCTACACATTGTACAGTCTGATAGAAAGCTTAAAGCTCCAGTTGGGCATCTTATTCCATATAATGAAGGAAAAGCTTTAGATGACAGTCGAGCATCTTATTCACGTGTCCAAGATGTGCATGGTCAAGCTGAAATGGATAGGGTTGAGATTATTGTGTGTGTAACATTATGTACAATCCACACAAATTCCTCTGGAGCCCACCACTACTCCACAAAAATTATTTCATGACGGTTCCTCAGGGGCCAACAAATTATTTTGGGAAAACCTTGACTATGCCCATCCTCTGTAAAGTACATGCAACTGTGATTCTCCATGCATTGCCTTTTTCTTAAGCCACTGTGAGATACTCCATTCTATCTTTTTTAAAACATTAAAACTCATATAACAGTTTTTTGGATTTGAAACACAGTGTGATAATTTCTGATTTTTTTTTGAAATTATCACATTGTGTTTCAACTCAAACAACCATTATCTCAGTTTTAATCTTTTTCAAACAAAATAGAATGGAGTATCTCACAATCGCTTAAGAAAAAATGCAATGCATGGAGAATCATGGATCTGAAGCACAATGAATAATTTCTGAATTTTGAATTGCACGTCTTCCTCAAAACAAAAACCGTATATATATATATATATATACATATATATATAATATATATATATATATATATAGATGAATTTAATTTCAATTTTAATTCTATATTAAGCTCGAGATTTTTTCTTATCATTTAGTCTTTAGCTAAAGGTTTTTATTTCAATCTCAGGTGGAAGGAGGCTTATTGAATTTTTACATCAATGGCAAAGATTTAATGTCCTCCGATTATGCTTCGTCATAAAGCTTATCTATTGCTAATAGATATACGTCGCATCTTATAATTATTTTAAGAATTTGATTATGTTATCACTCCATGTCTTCTCCCTGCTACCTAAACATTTTGGATGCTCACATGTCCTCCATTCAGATTCTCCCACAATCCAGTTCACATTATCCGTGGGCATCCTATGGAGGTTTGTTTAATGAAATAGTTTGGGAGGCGAATGTCAGTGCTGCGGAAGTTAAGAATCCATTTCGAAACCTCATGAAACGCAGGAATAGACCTCATCTTCTCATAACCATATTTTTGTAGATCTTCTAGCGATTTACTAGTATCAATGCCATTATGTTATATGCTCACGTTCTATTCCATGCCTTGGGATTCAAGAGCGATTCTTCTCTTTACTCTGTGGTTATTACTAGTGCAGTCAATGTCGAATCCACTATTATCTCCATATACTCGATCGACAAACTTGATTGAAGAGTGCTTCTTCTGAAAGCAAGAATACAAATGTTCAATTCACATGTTATCCCTATTTTCTTTTCTTATTAATTTCTATTTCATAGCCTTTTTATACCGAAATGGTGAAATATAATTGTCATAATTGAGAATATGAAAATTGCAGGTGAATATTGAAATCCCTTTGGCAACGGGATTGAAGGATGGGCAGTAACTTTCTAAAGCGAAAACCATTGTGATAGTGTTGATGGTGTGCATTTTAGTGTCATCATTTGTGTTGTCTCTTTTTAATGCACCTAGAGCACAAGAGCTTCAGCGGATATGGAATGCTTTCTAGAGACACCCTCTCAGTTGATTGTAGACTAGTGCCTAAGACATCTTAAAGAGTGTTGAATAAATTTGTAGAAAGGATTTACAACACTTTATTTTGTCACATAAATTACAAACGAGTTCAATTTAGAATCATTCATAAGATACCAAATAGAAAGTAGTTGATACACAAGAGTACTTAGGAAATAATCTTTCCCTTAAGGTGGCCAAATAAAGCCCAGAATTTGCAGCGATTTAGTTGTTGAAACATACGTAATGGGGCAAGATAACAGAGGAGGAATCCATCATATATAGATTAAGACATAAGAATCTTATATATCAAGACTTAGATAGAAACTAGAGAAAGGGGATGCTATGGATCATTTTTTAGAGACTTGATTTCCACCTTGACATAGGTTTTATCCACCAATGTTTTGATTTAAATGAATCTGTATCTAAAGGAAAATACAACTAGCTGCTACTATGATATGCAATCCGTGAAGAATTAAAAACATGTATGAAAGGCATAGGGAGAAGAACATACTGCAATCCAAATCAGTTGGAATCACCATAAACTTTGTATTAATCTCTTCAGGAAAACCAAAATACAACAAGCTTCAAGTAGGCCTTTATGAAAACAGGAAATGTTTCGTAGAAGAGTAGTCTTTCCCAAAATTTTGGACCCTTCTTAAATATTTCTTCCTTCCTTATATAAGGAGAGAGAGAACTAGGAAATTAGTTACAAAAATATCTCAAGCGTGAGCATCCAACTGTTTGCATGACTATTTGTCTCGGCACACAGGCTTTATCGCCTCCAATTATTACAACATAAAGATTATGTTTGTTAAAATAAAACAAAGTAAAAAAACAACTGAATAGAAAAACATGTGAAATTGAAAATGATGGTTTGTGAAAATATCTCCATGGCACATCCTTTGTGGGCCTCTGGTCCAACCACATCTCTATTTCACCACACTTCATGTTCTCTCGGCTATTCCCTATCACCTTTAGTCTTAACAGTTTTAATTCGTGACTTGGATGAACTGGGAGTGATCACCCTCGATAACCATAAGATGTGTTTAGCACATATTCCAACTCATCCATCCTCCTAGATTTCTAGTAGAATCCTATTGGAACCATACATGCCCTTTAAAATGACCATAATGTAATATTGGGAATTTTCTAGCACTGTTACATTTAACACTAAAAAACCTCAAAAAACAACAAATTATGATCCTCTTTAGCCCCTTTTGCTTTGATCCCTTTCAGCACTTTTTCTTCATATGACCGGGGGCCATGCCTAGGTGCTTAGCCCTCAAGCACTAGAGCCTTTGGACTCATGTCTAGGAACCCTTTTCCTTTGTTAAATGTTTCAGCCCCTTTTCTTTTATTTTCCTCTATAGACCCCGCACTTAGCCAAATATCGGAACTCAGTAAATCAACAATTTTAAACTAGACAACCTCTGTGAAACTATGAATGTTGATCTTCGATATGCGATTTGGGTGGGCCCACTTGGCAAGAAGAGCAGGGAGGGCCTGCAATATTAGGATATCATAATCGGCGATTTTGTAACACTGCCTTTGGTTACAACCTCCAAAACTTGTGATTGTTCAATGTTGATCTTGAATAAATGATGTCATTACTACCACGTGTCGCTTCCGAAGTGGTGACATGTGTCACTTGGATATGACCCCATAGGACCCCTACAAATACCAAATACCAAATTTGCATACCACATGTCCAGTGTATTATCGTGTCAGGATGACATCATCCACCACGTGGCCCTTATCGAAACCACTCACACCATGCCATGTGTCCAGTTGGAGGAAAGAGAAAAGGCCTATGTGCCCTTAGGTTTTTCACTGAATTCCTTTGTTAAATTCTTCGAGGAATTCCTGACTCTTTTAAACTAAAGGCTCAAATGTTGGAGAATTTAGTTGCAATCGGAACTTCATTCGATATCACAACTTTGAAAGGGTGTCATCTTTGTGATCACCAATTGTGATGCACCGATCTCTTGATACTTCAATGCCTGGGACCTTTTTTTGTGGGATCGTTAATCGAATATTGATGGTACCTTCGCTATTACATCCTGCATGGTTCTCAAATCACCGTTATTCCATTCTATAAGACCTCTAATTTCTGATTTTCAAACCTCCCCTACAATTTCTTTTAAAAAAATCTGATATGCGGGATTTGGGGTTTATACTCAGACATTTTTCCTTTGTTTTCCATCTTTGAAAGGAGAAGTTTCATATGCTCTAACTTGTGATTTTGTGGTCCATGTGGAGATTTATATATACAGTTGGAAAGATACTTGAGAGTAATTTGCAATGGAGAAGGTCTGATTTAGTTTTGAACTCTTTTGTGGTATTGGGGGCTAGCTCCAAACATATCTATTATTTTTCCATATTTGTACAGCTATAACTTTTTTTGTAGAAGGTGACAAAATTGGCTCCAACTAGAGACAGTGCCTTGCTAGCAAGGTGCTAAGAACCTGCAGACTAGCAACCTTCTATCTATTGGGCATGGATTCATTCTATTCATGCATATAAAAATAAAAACAGAAATATAAATAATTGAAAGAATTACTGATATTTTACAATAGTTCATCGATATGTACAATGGGTGAGAATTGAACCTCTTAGTGCTGGAAATAAAGCTTGAGGAATTGCCCATTTATAGGCAGCTCAAGCATGTCACCTTCCAAGTTCTCCATAATAAAAGAATCGTTTCCTTTAGTCTCAGTAACCTTGAAGGGTTCAAACCATAAGGGATCAAATTTACCATGTTTCCCTTTGTGGTCTCCCCTCACATCCCACCTTAGGACTATATCCCCTAGTTGGAGAGGTCTCTTTTTATCCTTTCTGCCAGACAAAGATTTCATTCTTTATTGGTAGTTGTCTAACCAATGACTTACTTGTTCTCTGGTCTCGTGGAGCTCCACTAATTTATTTAGCCTTCTACTCAGGGAGTTGGGTTCTTCTTCAACATCTTGTAGTATCCTAGCAACCAACATAGGAGTTTTTATAGGAAACATAAGTGATTTTCCATATACTAACTCGAAAGGGGATTTACTTCTGGATATTTTTGGAGTGACCCTATTTTCCCATAGTGAAATTTTTAGTTGAGAATCCCATTTCCTCTGACTTTCTGCAATTGTCTTCTTCAAGATTCTCACCACAGTTTTGTTGGAAGATTCGACCAACTCATTTCCTTAAGGATAATAGGTGGTGGAATGGCCAAATGTGATGTTATATTTCTAAAAAAAGGTGATAAACTTTGTAGAATTAAAAGCCTATGTGTTATTAGTCACAATCTTCACATGATAACCAAACCTAGCCAAGATATTCTCCTCCAGAAATTTCATAACCAAAGTGTGAGTTACATTCTTGGCTGGTACTACTTCTACACATTTGGTGAAATATTCTCTAGCAATGAGGATCCACTTATGTTGGCCACTGGAAGGAGGATGTATTTCTTTGATGAGGTCTTGTCCCCATTGTTTGAAGGGTTTTTCTACAATAACAGGGATGAAGGGGTGTGGAGCCAATTTTTTCCGTTCAGTAAACACTTGAAACTACTGACAAGACCTAACATAAGAATGAACATCTCTAAATAGAGTAGCCCATTAGAACCTTGCTTTTAATATCTTATGCACAATGGTCTTCCATATGTAGTGCCCCCGACAAATGCCACTATGGAACTCATCCATCACTCTTTGTGTTTATTTCTCAACCAAACACAACAACAGAATTCCCACTAGGTATTTCCAGTACAGTTGCCCATTAGATATGAAGAACTTCTGGGCTTGAGCCCTCAGTGCTTTGTACTTGAATTTTTCCACCTTTGTTGGGCATCTCAGAAACAGTAAATAGTGGATGACATTTTGATACCATGTCGAAGTTTCATATTTGATACAAATGATTTGGACTGTAGTCTTGATCATGGGTTGTGTCCTCTCTTCACCCTCTTTTGTTAATAAATTGATTCCCAGTACCTGAAAATTTGACTCTGGTAGGATTTTTTCCAATTGTTTTCCTTTAATGAGCTTAGTCGTTTTTACCTCCATTTCATACTCCTGGATTTTTGCAATAAACTTACCTCTCTTACCATCATTGTCTCCTTATAGCAGGATGTCCTTTACCTCTATTGTTTGGACATAAACCACGATGCTTGAGTGTAACACACAGACTCTGAAAGCCTTCAAAGATTTGACTAGAGCATATGCCTATTTTTCCAATATATTATACTTCATTTCAGCATGCCGCAACACCTGGCTAAAGAAAGCTATAGGTTTCTCATGGCCTTCCATATTTTTCTAAGATAACACAGAAACTACAGTATGTGGTGAGGCAAAAGAAAAGATATAAAATGGCCTTGAATAGTCTGGGTTGACTAGCACCAGAGCCTCTACAAAATCTCTTTTGATTCTAAAGAAGGATTCTCGGGAATTTGGGCTCCACTTTACTTCATTCCCCTTTTTGAACATTTCGGTAATGTATTTCATGATTTCTTTGTAGTTAGGTACAAATATTCTCAAGAAATTAATCCTCCCCAAGAAGACTTGGACCTCCTTCTTAGTTCTTGCAAGGAAATGTGACTAATAGCCTCCACCCACCTAGGATTGATATTTACCCCTTCCTGCACTACGATGTACCCCAACAACTTTCCTTCACTCAAATTGAACTGAGATTTCTTGGGGTTCAGGGACAGTGCATCATTTCTACACTTTTGAAAGGTAAGCTTTAGATGTTTAGTGTGCACCTCATATATTTTGGAGAAAATAGTGATTTCGTCTAGATAAACCACCACAAATTTGTCTTTCTCTCCCACAAACCCTAGGTCTAGTGCCCTGTGGAATGTTGCTCCAATGTTTATTAAGCTGAATGACATCCTTGTGTACATGAAAGTCCCCCAATGAGTCATGAATGCGTTTTTCTTTCGATCCTCAGGTTGCACTGCCTCTTGGTTATGTCCTGAAAAGCCAACCATCATTGACATCCTAGCAGAGCCAACAACCTTCTCTAAAATGTGGTCCATTTTAGGCAATGGGTAGTTTTCCTTTAGAGAAGCTTTGTTTAGGTTCCTAAAATCTATACACACTCTGATTTCTCCATTCTTCATCCTAACAACAACCAGATTAACAGCCCATTCTGAGTACCTCAATGTTACAAAGATCTTAGCTTGAGGCAACTTATTTACTTCCTTGTCAATTGATGGGAGTAGAAGTGAATTGATCTTCCTGAGTTTTTTCTTATAAGGCTTCATATTATTCTTTAGAGGAATCTTACGTTACATAATATTTACATCAAAAGTTTTCAAATCATCTTAAGACGAAGCAAAAAAATCTTTATATGCTTTTAGCAGATCTAAGTACCTTTGTTTGTAGGGATGGCGGATCTTGGTTGATCACTTGATCAGCTGGGGTTCATCCTTTGAGCCTATGTTGTAGTTCTCTATGTGTTCCTTAGCTTCCTATTGAGGAGGCTTAGAAGCCATGTCCTTTGGTTTGAATATCCTTTCCAAAGGAACTCGACCCTCTGGAATGGAATTTCCCTTCAGTTGTAAAAATTTATGTCCTGCGATGTTTTCCTCCCATGTATTCAATTATTCTTCTGTTATTTTTTCCTCTTGTTGATCAATCATGGAGTTTCAGAATTACCTGATGACCTCCATGAAGTGCTTGATCTTCTCATCATCCTCAAATAATTGCCAGTGTTTCACATTGTTAGGCACTGAGAGTCTATATCTGACTTCAATTTCGTACCAAAGCAGAGGATTTTGTGGTGGCTTGAAGTTGCTGGAAGCTATAGCTAAAGAATCATCCATTCAATTCCCTTCTCTTGGCAAGAATTGTACATTAAAAGCTAAGAAGAAGTTGTCGATCAAGTACAAAAATAAATTTCTATAGGCTCTCAGTTGTGGGTAATTGGTTTGGCATTGGTCCTTAATCTGCTTGACTACCAGTTCATAATATCCAAATACGGTCAAACAGTCAATATACAGATTATTTTCCACTCGTAGGCCTAGTAGAAATGCCTCATATTCTACCACATTATTGGTGGCCTAAAACTTCAAGGAAAGATGAATTAAGTTACGTTCTGGAGATATTAGCAATACTCTTATCCCATTTCCTTCTTTTGAATTTTCCCCATCAAAATACAGCTTCCATACCTTGCTACATTCTTTGAGTTGTCAATCTGATTGAACTGCAAGTTGTATATGTGTTTCTTCTAGAATGAATTCACATTCTTCTAGCATAAAGCAAGAGATGTCCCTTTATGTTCCATAACAAGTGCATTGTCTGAAAAATCAATTCTGGTGACTGTTGTAACGAATCTAGATTCCCTGTACAAACTCGTTTCCTCTCCACCAAAGATAGGAATGGTAGCATAAGTCATATATAGCTTGATGGACCCTCTAATTTAGATCCCTAAGACTTGGACAAAAGCATACCAAACCTTGTTGGGATGTCAGCAACTACAATATCCATTACCACACTTTTCACTCGGATCTTGGCCAAATTAACCACCATGTCCTTGATCATCCCCAAGCACTTGACCCTCTTAGAGTAAAAAGAATAGAGATCCTTATAGGGTCTAGTTATCTCTAGTCCCAGTTGCTCCATTAAAGATAATGGAATCAAATTATGAGAATGTCCGAAGTCTAACATGCAATTGTGAAGCAAGAGGTCACGTACTATGAGAGTGACATAAAAAGGTGGGCTAGAAGGATCTTGATCCTGAACATGAGGTCCAAAGAATACCATAGGCCTTTCTTCCTGTAGGTTTAAATTGTCAAGGGGCTAGATTGAAGTGGAAGGAAATATAAACTAAGAGACTTGGGCCTTGTAAGTTGGTTGCCTCAAGAGCTTAAACAATGGGACAAGGATCTTGAATTTTTCAAGCTCTTTCTGGAGGTTAAAGAGTGTATGTCCTTTTTCTTGAGCGCTAATTTGTATAAGATCCTTTTATTTTTCATGAATGGGTTTAGTGGGGGCATGTGACTTACCTTATTTAATGACTTCAGGATGATAGTTGTTTCGATCAAAGGACTCTTTATGTCTTGAGATAACTGGGTCCATAGGTCCCTTCTCCTTGTTAGCAAACTTAGGGGGCTCTTAGGAGGAAGTACCTTCCTTATGATCTTGTCCTCTCAATCTCTTTCTAGATGATCATAGATCATACCGCTTGTGTAGTTGATCCCGCATGAAGTCAATGAACTATTTGCAATAGGCATAAATCTCATCATCATCTAGTGTGGCATGAAGCTCCTCCTCCACTTCATATGTCCTTAGTTCTTGTCCCTCATTGAAGAAACATGAGTACAAGTTCCCTTGAAAATTTCTTTTTTTGGTGACAATTCCTCCATATCATCTTCTATATACAATGCAAGATGAATATCGTGTTGTTTCTCTTGCCTCTCCCTTTGCATTAACTGTAGGGGAGGCCTTCTATATTGGGGATTGTAATCCCCATTGGTAGCTAGGATGTTTTTCCTCTGAAGGCTTTTATTCTCCAACTACATTTTGTTAGTTTGTTGGATAAGTTATTTACCAACTTATCGATTTCTTCTATCCTCTATTCTTGAAATTATCTTCCACTTGAGGAAGCTACCTCCTCTTTAACGTTTTTATTCTCTCCAAAGTTAGTTCTACTTCTTGACTTCCCTCTGCAATTATAGTTTTCCTCTACTTCAACGACATCAATTTGGATTTGGTCGAAGCTAGGAGACTTCCTTTCTCTGAGATTAAAACTGAATTATGAATCAAAGGCCCCAACAAAGACTACTTGGGAAGCGGCCTATGGATGTTTTATTTCAGTGGGTAGATTATTTACAACTTATTAAATCTCTTAAAAAAATCTGAGATATCGTCACCAGATTTCTTCTTCAAAGAATTAAACTCAGTGCATATATACCCATGGTCTCCCTTCTTACCCCACTTCTGTAAGGAGTTTTCCATTTCTTCCCAAGTGTTAATGGAAGCATTTGGCAAGGATTTAAACCATTTCCTAGACTCCCCATCCAAATATTGCATGAAAACCCTCAACACTACATCCTGATGTTGAACATTTTGATTCTCTGCGAAGGTACAAAAAATTTATGTGTCTCTGTGTTGTTACATCAACTTCTTTATTATACCTGGGTAGGAGCTTGAGGTAGTCATGTGGAATATCATTTAGAGGTTGAGGCAGATTTAAGGGAGCATACTTATTTAGAAGGAAACTTGGGACAACCATTTGTATCAAAAGTGGTGGTGCTTGAATTAATGGAGGAGTCTGAGGTATGACCAATGTAAGACAGCTCACTCCCAGTGGAATGAGAAGTTGTTTGCACTCTGAGTAGGGATGCTTTGGATTTTATCTTTTGTTTCTTCAACTTATTCTTTGACCTCTAAGGGAAGTAGTACTAAACATATGATCGCTTTCAGGAGAATATATTAGAACTTTAGGGGGAAGCTCAAAATAATAAATTACAACTCTTTGTGCACTAGATGTAGATGTTTCAAGAAATGAAGAGACAGTAGCATCAGTATTTGGAGTCTTTTCTTTCTAAATAATTTTAGATATTATTCTCTCTGAGTCAGATGCATATGGATTTCTTTGTTGAGAGGTATCTGAGCAAGTATGGGGACTCTCATAAGCAAGGATGATCAACTAGAATTATATCCAATGGAGTCGCCAAGGTGTTTACAAATGAATTCGGATAGTGGAGTCACCAAGGTGAGATATCTTCAACCCATACTTCCCTCACTCACCGAATAAAGGGAATGTAAATATTTGTCATACCCACAGAAAATTATTTCAATTTCATTCCCCACAAAAGGCACCAAAAATATGTTGTCTCTTTTTAATGCATTTGGAGCACAAGCTCTTTAGGAGATATGAAAATCTTCCTAGAGACAACGTCTCAATTGATTGTATACCAATGCTTAGGACATCTTAAAGAGTTATGGAAAGATTTGTAGAAAAGAATTGCATCATTGTATTTTCTCACAGAAATTACAAATGACTTTGATTCAGAATCATTCGTAAGATACCAAATAGAAAGAAGTTGATACACAAGAGTACTTAGGAAATAATACTTGGTTTAAGGTGGCCAAATAAGACCTAGAACTTGAAGTGATTTAGTTGTTGAAACATATGTAATGGGGCAAGATAACAGAGGAGGAATCCATCATATAAATCTTAAGACATAAAAATCATATATATTAATACTTGGAAACAAACGGGAGAAAGGGGATGCTATGAACTATTGAGATGCATGGAGCGCTTTTTAAAGACTTCATCTCCACCTTGAAATAGACATTATCCACCAACATTTTGATTTAAATAAATCTATATATAAAGGAAAATACAACTAGCTGCTACTACGACATGAAACCTGTGAAGAATTAAAAACATATATGAAAGACAGATGGATAATAACATACTATAATCCAAATCGATTGGAATCACCACAAACTTTGTATTAATCTCTTCAGTAAAACCAAAATACAACAAGCTTCAAGTAGGCCTTTATGAAAATAGGAAAGGTCACGTAGAAGAGAAGTTTTTCCCAAAATTATGAACCCTTATTAAGTGTTTATTCCTTCCTTACATAAGGAGAGGGAGAAATTGGACATTAGTTACCAAAAGATCTTAGGCCTAAGCATCCATTTGTTTGCATGACTAATTGTCTTGGCGTGCAAGCTCTATCACCTCCAATTATTACAACAGAAAGATGTTGTTTGTTAAAATAAGACAGACTAACAAAACAATTGAATAATAAAACATCTGAAATTGAAATGATGGTTTGTAAAAATATTTCCATGCCACATCCTTTGAGGTTCTCTAGTCCAAACATGTTTCTATTTCATCACACTTCATGTTCTCTTGGTTGGTTCCCTGTCAATTTCAATCTTAACGATTTTAATTCATGACTTGCAGGAACCGAGATTGACTACCCTCGATAACCATAACATGTGATTAGCATAGCTAGCAACTCATCTGCCCCCCTAAACCTCCTGCAGAACACTAATAGAGCCATACATGCCCTTCAAAATGAGCATAGTGTAATATCAAGGTTTTTCTAGCACTGGCACTTAACACTGAAAAACCTTACAAAACAACGAATCATGATCCTCTTTAGCTCCTTTTGCCTTGATTCCTTTCAACAATTTATCGTCATATGACCAGGTGATTAGCCCTCAAGCACTAGAGACTTTGGACTCATGTCCGAGAACCCTTTTCCTTCGTTAAATGACCCCTTTTCTTTTATTTTCCTCTATAGATTGCACACTTAGCCAAATATCAAAACTCGACAAATCGTCAATTTTAAACTGGAAAACCTCTACCAAAATATGAACATCAATCTTCGATATGCGATGTGGGCTGGCCCACTTGGAAAGAGGATCAAGGAGGGCCCGCGATATTAGGTTATTGCAATTGGAGATTTCATAGCACTGCCTTTGGTTACACCCTCCAAAACTTGCGATTATCGAACGTTGATCTCCAATAAATGATGTCATTACTGCCACATGTCACTTCTTGAGTGGTGACACGTGTCACTCAGATATGCCCCCATAGGACCTGTGAAAATACCAAATATGCATGCCACATGTCCAACATGTTGTCATGTCAAGATGATGTCAGCCGCCATGTGGCCCTTATCGAAACCACTCTCATCACGCCACACAACCATTTGGAGGAGAGAGAAAAGGTCTGCTTGCCTTTGGTTTTTTGACTGAATTCTTTTGTCACATTCTTCAAGGCATTCCCACACACTTTTAAACTAAAGGCTCAAATCCCAGCGAATTTAATCACAATTGGAACTTCGTAATATATTATAACTTTGAAAAGTTGTCATCTATGTGATAATTGATTGCGATGCGATGATCTCTTGATACTTCGATGCTTGGGACCTCTAGTTTCAGGATCACTGATCACATACTGTTGGGACCTCCATTATACCATGCTGCATTGTTCTCCAATCATCAATATGCCACGTTGCAAGACCTCCGATTTCCAATTTCTGATATTGGCGATTGGAGATCGCTGATTTTCTTCGACCTCCCCTACCATTTCTTTTAAAAAACTCTAGTATGTGGGATTTGGGGTTTATACTTAGACATTTTTCATTTTCTTCTATCTTTGAAAGGATAACTTTGATTTTCTATAACCTGTGATTATGTTCTCCATATGGAGATTTCTATATTCCATTGGAAAGCTGCTTTAGAGCACTTTCCAATGGAGAGAGTCTAATTTAGTTTTGAGTGCTTCTGTGGTATTAAAGGCTAGCTACAAATATTTCTATTCTTTTGCACTCTTTTTAAAGTTGGAACTCTTTTTGGAGAAAGTGACATGGTCATGGGAACCTCTAAGAGGGTTGATTCCCAGCGAAAATGTTTCTATGGAAGCAAGATCCACTAGAAAAAGCATGACGTGTACGTGAATCTACTCTTCACTTTTGGTGTTGTACAAACATTTATGTCAATGCTTTGCGATTTGAAATACAAGATCTTCTTCTTTGTTGGGTGGGTGTTCATTATGTCTCTATTTTTGTTGTTTCTCCTTCCCGAGACAAAGAATGTGTCGATCAACGAAATGATGGACAGGGTGTGAAAAAAGCATTGGTTGTGGAAGCATTTTGTCACGGACACCGACCTCATTGATGATGATGAAGATGTAAATTACAAATAAGAAAATGAAAGAATCGGTGGCAACACCTACTGTAATTCCCAGCTGTGTTCTCTTTCCTCCTTTCCGCTTAGTCGAAGATTTCCATGACGATAATAACAATAACAATATTAATTCTTATAAGATATCCAATTTTCCTATAACAATTTAAATTTTATGAGGAAGCACACTGACACCAATGGAACCATATAATTCATCGTCACGAATCGGTGAATACTTTCACCCTCCCACGATTACATCATATTTTATTTCCTCTCTCATTTAGACCCTCGTTTTTATGGAAAATTCAAATAGCTCCGTCGAACACAAGGGAATTATCTCGCAAATGTCCACATAATTTATCACGGGTTTACTTAATAATATGAAGGTTCAAATTTTCGGTTGCAGACCAACACATGGATTTTTGTGTGAAATGTGAAAGTAATTCTACATCTTGTTTGCAAAGAGATAGATCTTCTGTGACAAAAGTAAAAGTTGTTGCATCAATTCACATGTTCCTCTAGATTAAATGGAAGATTATCAAAGTTTACCATCACAAAATCATTAATAATTGTTATTTAAAATTAAAATTATAATAATACAAATTAAATCTAATTAATGGATATATCATTTATTTAAAATCCCAGACAGTAGATTGATATATTATAATTTTATTAAAGAAATACATATGGTTTCATTTGATTTAATTGTCTAAATCTATGTAAATATTTTATAATTAACAAAAGATATGATATATTTGATACTAACAAATAAATTTTGAAAAAACAATTAAAAGTGTTTTTAGGTGCGATACAACAAAGGAATGTGTTTTGAGGATGGTAGCCCAATTTTTCCTTTTTTACTCCATTTTTGTGTTTAGTTAAACTCCACTCATGAAATACTCATCATATCATCACGATGCAACAATATCATGTAAATTACTTTATTTATGTTGTAGTTCTCACAATGCAATTGAAGTTTTTTTTTAATTTGTCAATACATTGTTTATAATTCTAGGATGGCGGAGAAGTAACCTTGTCATACTTCCGAAAAGAAATTTTTTTTTATTTGCATTTATGTCCTACGCATAAGCCAATGTTGGTAGTCATGGTGTATGAGTACATAATCTCATGCTATTTATTCACATGACATGTATTACGTTTGATTTATCCATAATTCAGAAACAAATTAACTTGTTTTCTATTCACGGATACAAGGGTCCATCTACCAACAAGGATGGCAATCTTTGGCATTTACTCAAGGCTACGAGGCAAGTTAGATATACACCGTCGATTGTGTATGGGGAGACGGGTCATTCATCCATGAATGTTGACTTCACCACCTTACTATTGATAGATTTGGAATGTTGTATTAATACCTACACTACCACTGTACGTGGCATGTGCAACTCTGCCCAACCCTGCTGCTACCTCGAGATCCCTATTCAATTGATGGTATGGGAGTCAACTCAGTGATCCAACAACGATGGATGGTTCAAGCCTGTTCACATCACTTGTTCTCTTCTCGGAAGTTCATTTCTCTACCATTTTCCTGCTCTGCCGCTTGCTTGCCATTCTCGTTCATGGGCCTAATCAATCGGCACCCAGGATTCTGTAAGCTACCGGAAGGTGCCCAAAATGCTACAGCCTGAACCATGCACCCAAACCCGGTTACAGAATTAACCTTCATTGTTTTCCCCTTATGCAGCAATGATTGAACATATTTAAATCACTCAGAATTTTTTTTTGTTTTTATTCATTTTGTATTGAATAGGAAACTCATTACATAGTTGCTAGCTAATACCCCTATTTCTGTCCAGGGTCCTCACGTCTCCGCCTTCGAACTTAGCTTCGAATAGGGACTCGGTGCTACAGAGATGGTTTTAATGCTCCAATACTCCGAGTATGAGATTTCTCCAAGTCTGGTTAAAGTATTTTAATTGATTTTTCCTTTTCTTCTAAGGAAACCATTGAGTGAGGGTTCTTACCCTGAAATTGTTTCAGTTTATGCACATGTTAAGTTGGGTTCTCAGATAGATTGTCTTGAATAGGGATTTGGCCATATCGATGCACCTTCCAGGCTTAACACCTCCTAGCTAGTTCAGATTTGTCTTTATGTTTTCAGTTATTTGGGTCCCTTTTGTTAGAGATCGATATAGGGAATTAACGGGACCGAGCCCTCTGATGGCTCCTCTAGTTTTCCTATTGTTGTGGCCATTGTATTATTTCAAGTTTTAATTTAAGTAAAAGACCTTAGTTCTGTTCGTAACACTCAGCCTAGAGAAGCATGCTAAAAGCCAAACACTTATGACTGCTAGTCAAGCCTACTTCTGCTACTCATGCAATGTATATTAAGTCATACAGACTTATTGTGATGAATTTAGTTATAATACAACATGATTTCTTTGAATTTCCCTATTAGTTTTGAATGTTATGATGATGTACTTGGTTTATTGAATGATTTGTTCAGATATAATAGACATTGGAAACATCCCCTCCTAGGTTAATGCATATGTGGAAATATGTTTTCTTTTCCTCTATGTAACGTTATATATTATAGCTTTTTCCTACAATGCTTCAATTTCGTTGAATCGCAAGTTCCATGTATAGTGTCATTACTTATGTAGATACAAGTTCCACGTTTCTTTTTTAAGTGCCTACAGGGATTTCTTTAATTTACTAACACATAGATTTACTTACTCGCTCTTCCATGAGTGTTATTTCTCGATTCACTCTTTCGATTATAACTTCCAGTCACCCCGTTTAGCATATATGAATTCCCACTGTTACCTTACGGAAACAATTTGGGCAATATGCCACAATTAATGTTTTGTTTTTCTTTTTATTATACGAATGTTCAGTACAGTCATCCGACTTACCTAGATTCTCTTAGGTGATGGTGACAGGGTATTTTTGTTGTAATCTAATAAACATATGGCCACTAAGCATACTTAATTTTGGTTTTAATGGTAGGTTCTCTTGTTGTAAAGTAACAAAAAATAGTATAGCCACTGTGCATATATTTTTACCCAAAAATTTAGGCTATTTTAGTAGCGGTTTTCCTCCATTTAAATGTATTTCCACTTCTTCCACAACAACTTTTAATCTTGGAATGATAGCCTATGCCTAGGGTTCTAGAAACATTACCCTACACCTAGGGTTCTGAAAACGAAACCCTACACCTAGGGTTTTGTAAACGAAACCCTACACCTAGGGTTCTGAGTACATATAAAATATACAAAATAACTTTCCTTCTGTAGTCAGCAATTTTAATGTCAACTATAAAGTTTTACAGTAATAATTCTTTCTGGCCTTCCCTATTCACTCATGCATGACTGCCCTTCTTCCATGACACTCTACTCTGCATCTCATGTGAGGGAGAATGATTTATGTATTTACACTTTTCTTCCTCAACTGTACACGTGTTCGACTACGCTAACCCTCACAATATTTCTTTTGTTTTTGGTTTTGGTTTATTGATTTAACATGGTTCTTGATAAAATCACATTTACCCCTAATTCATTCCTGGATAAATAACTGCAACATTGCAACCATTTAGTACAACATGCTTCATCAATGTTTTTAAAAGTTTTTAAAATAGTTCAGCCGCTTACTTGAGTCATTGTTGCTTGCTTAAAAAACATGAAAAGCTGAAATTACCTCGGTTCATCTACTTTTAACTTGCCACCCATCCATGAGATTCATCTTTTGGGACCAGAATCTCCCCCCTTGCTCTCTTGCAGGACCACTATCCGTAGTAAGATATTTGCACTTAGTGCCTGGCTATCTGGTCATCACCAGACATAGCCATTTTCTCTTTTCTTTTTCTTTTCTGTCCATCTCAACAGCACAAAACTTCCCCCCTTTTTCCCCCTTTTTCCTCTGGAAGCCTTTCCAGTTAGGAAAACAATTAGGGTTGGGAACCACAACAACTGTCTTGCCTCTAACTTCCCCCTCGAGAAGTTGCTAGCTTTTTAAGAAAACCTTTCTTAATTTTTTTTAAAAGCTAATATTATTTAAATTCAAAAAAATAATGTTGTTAATATTGTTCATCATTTACCACAGTAAAGTCAAATATTTACATTTATCTCGGGGCATTAAATCTCCCCCTCCTAAAATTAGACAACATCCTGATATCTTTCGGCCACAAACAACCCTGGATACGTCTGTTTCATGAGCTCCTCATCTTCCTAGGTAGCCTCATCAGGCCCAAAGCGCTGCCACTACACTTTAACTTGCATAATAGCTCGCTTTCACAGCATTACTTCTCTCCGGTCAAGGATGTTCAGCGGTTCGACCAAAATTTCTCCTTCTGGTTCGACCTGCAACATGCAACATCCTAAGTCATTTTTCTTTTAAAGGAAATGTTTTCGACTCATTAACTAGAGATAATTCTCACCTGTATATCCTGCCCTATGATTACATGTTTAGGATCATAAACATATTTTTTTAACACATAAACATGGAAGATGTTGTGGACCTGTATGTGACTTGGCAGGGCAAGTTGGTAAGCTACATGGCCCAATTCTTGCTAAGACCTGAAAGGGTCTAGAAAATCGAGGTGCCAATTTAGCGCACTTGCTGCATTGTAATGTGCTCTTTTCCGCTAGAATTCTCATGTATACGTGGTCACCAACTTGATATTCTTTAAATTTCCTTTTCCGATCAACAAAGTTCTTTTACCTATCGTGAGCTGCCTTTAAATTAACTCGCACTTTCTTAACCATTTTTGCCATCTCTTTAAGCATGTCGGGTCCCAACATTAGCCTATCATCTGGCCTGCCCCAACTTGAGGGTGTGTGGCACTTTCGCCCATACAATACCACGAACAGGCTCATTTGTAATGATGTATGATAGCCATTATTATATGGAAACTCAACCAAGTGCAAATAATCTTCGCACTTATTTGGTTGCTGCATTACATATGCCCTTAACATATCTTCTAGCATCTGGTTCACCCTCTCTGTTTCTCCATCAGTTTGAGGGTGAAACGTTGTGTTGAAATTCAATTGAGTCCCCAATTCTCCAAACAATGTTTCCCAAAAGAATGAGGTTAATTTCACATCACAGTTCAAAATGATTGTTTTAGGTAATCCATGTAGTCTAAATATGTTCTGCATAAATATGTGGGCAATCTCCGCAGCTCTATAAGTCAATTTCACAAGTATAAAATGTGTCAATTTACTTAATTTGTCCACCACCACCATGATGGAATCGTTATTTTTCCTTGTCTTGGGAAAACCCATTATAAAGTCCATGGAAATGGTTTCCCACTTCCATTCTGGAATAGGTAGTGGTTGTAACAACCCCGCCGGATGTCGATGTTCCGCCTTAATTTGTTGGCACTCCAAACACCATGCCAAGTACTCCACCACATCCTTCTTCATACCTAGCCAATAATACTCCTTCTGGAGTGTTGTTATCATTTTCTGATATCCTGGGTGTCCAACATAGTGACTTATATGAAATTCTTCCAAAATCAAGTTCTGAATACTATTTTGATGGGGCACATACAGCCTCCCCTGATAGTACAACATTCCCTCTATACCCAAAGCATAATCCAACTGTTTTTCTTTGTTGGTGGGGTGTTGTACTTGTTGTTTTATTTGCTGATATATCATATCTTGCTCTATTTTCCTCTTAATCATCTCTGCAAAACAGAATTTCCATTCACTGGAAGAAACCTTGTACAAACATTGTAATTTCCGACTTAAAGTGTCTGCCACCTAGTTCTCTTTCCCTTTCAAGTGGTTGATTTTGAAATCAAAACCACCCAGGAAATCCACTCACCATGCTTGTCGGGCATTTAAGGTGGTTTTGCTAAAATAATTGGTTAGACTGTGGTGGTCTGTCGAAAGTAAAAATTTCCTTCCCAAAAGGTAATGTCACCACATTTTCAAGGCGTGAATGATGGCTGCCAATTCTAGATCATAAGCATAATATTTCTGCTCATGCTGTTTCAGTTTCCTGGACTCGTAAGCAATTACTTTCCCTTCCTACATCAACATGTCTCCTACACCTTCTTTGCTTACATCAATACATACCACATAATCCTTGCTGGGATCAACTATACTTAGAATGGGTGCGGTGGTGAATAGATGCTTAAGCTGCTCAGAACTTTTTTGGCATTCCAGGGTCCATCTAAAAACTCTTCCTTTCTTTTATAAGGAAGTGATAGGATATGCCACTTTTGAAAATCCTTCAACAAATCGTCTATAATAACCAACTATTCCCATGAAGGATTTGATATCTGCTACATCCTTTGGTACGGGCCATTCCATTATGGTATTTATCATTTTGGGATCTACCATGATCCCTTCCTTTGTGATTATATGGCCCAAATATTGTATTTCTTCCTTGAAAAAGTCACAGTTGCTGAACTTGGCATATAACTGGTGTTCTCGGAGGGTTTGCAGCACTAATCTGAGGTGCTCTTTGTGCTCTTCCATAGTGCGGGAATATATCAGTATATCATCAATAAATATCAGCATGAATCTATCCAAATATTGATGGAATATGTTTTTCATTAAACACATAAAAGTCACAGGGGCGTTGGTTAACCCAAAGGGTAGCACCACAAACTCGTAATGCACATACCTTGTTCTAAAAGTAGTCTTAGCTATGTCTTCCTCGTTAATATGGATTTAGTGATAACCTGATCGCAAATCGATCTTGGAAAATACTGTTGCTCCCTTCACTTGATCAAAAATTTCATCGATCTGGGGTAAGGGATACTTGTTTCTAATGGTCAATTTATTCAACTGACGATAATCTGTGCACATGCAAAGGGTCCCATCCCTTTTCTTAACAAACAATACTGGAGCTCCCCATGGAGACACACTGGCGTGAATGTAATTTTTGTCTAGTAGTTCCTATAACTGCATTTTTAGCTCTGTCAACTCAGGTGTACTCATTTTGTAAGGTGCTCGGGATACTGGTGTTGCCCCTGGTACCAACTGGATAGTAAAGTCTATATCTCTCTTAGATGGCAGTCCGGGAATTTCCTCCGGAAACACATCAACAAATTCTTGTATCATAGGGATGTTGTCCAAAGTGGTTGTTTTCTCTTTCGAGTTCACATAGCCCACTTGGATGGCATATATCTGACACCCATTTCTAATACATTTTGCTAGTTGAGAGTCAGTTATTGGCCAAATCTGCACTGATTGCTTAATCCCCTACAGCTCTTGCCTTGCTCCAAGTTCATCTCTATAATAGATAGTCTTTGTTTTGCAGTTGACTAGGGACTAGTGTTTTTCTAGCCAATCCATACCCATAAGGACATCATATGAACCAAGGGGAAGTACATTCAAATCTACCTTTATTGACTATCCTGATATCTTTAAGGGGAAGTTATCGACCTTAGCCAGTACTCTTTGCTTTGCTCTTGTAGCCAACTATACTAACAATGGGTTCGTAAATTTAACAGTTTGCAATTTACATTGCTCCACAATCTTAGGACTATCATAACTTAGTGTGGCTCCAGGATCAATTAAAACAGTGACAGTAAGGTCTGAAATTTTACCTTCAAATTCCACCATGGTCGGCTGGTACTCCGCCTGACAATCCTCCAAAGCAGCATTAATCTTGGGTATACTACGTCCTACGTCACCGAGTGTCGATGCTTCATGGATCTAGGAAACCTATTCAGTTCCCTTCCGTTGAGGATAGTTTTTAACGTAATGGGGTCCACCGCAACCCCAACACTGCATGGGAGGCCCCACTTCCCTTCACCGTCTAATTTATTAGGGGGTTCACTAGACCTTGACTCATTGGTTGGCTTTGACTTGAGTGAATTTTTCTGTAAATTCCTACCGTTTTTCCGTTTCGCAAAGCCCCTGTTACCTCCAACTCAACTCCCTTTATTATTTCCAGCCAATCTATTTTTCCTCTTATCAATCCCTTTTTTACCTAGAACCTCTCCCTTTTGCTTACTTTGCTAGTAGAAAATTTTGGCTTTACGTATTACTTCATCCATTATCTTCAGATTGTCAAACTCAATCCTTTCCCTCATACTCAAAGGTAAACTACTGACAAATCTTTGTAATTTAGCCTTTTCCTCTCTGATATAAGGTACATAACGAAGTAATGATGTAAAACGAGTGATAAATTCATCCATGGTTTGCTGTAGCTTTCCTTAAAATATTTTTGAAATTTCTCCCAAGTGATATTTTGTTCACTTACTCCTTTCACAATCTTGACTTCCTCCCACGACAGAGTGGATTTCCCTTGTAACTGGAAAATGGCTAACCATGCCTTGAGGTTGTGATCATATTCATATAGCTGGAAATATTTGTTCATATTAATCATCCATGCCTCAGATACCTCCTCTTGTTCCCCATCAAAGTGTGTCGGTTTAATCTTACGGAATTCCCCTTGGTACTCTATCCACCATCTTTTTAATGTCTGTTGCTCAGAATCATTATCAGATTACTCCTCCCGTTCTTCCTCCCTTCCTTCCAATCCCTCTAGTTTCGTGTGGTGAGTCTGTTCCTCCGACACCCTTTTCTGCTCAGCACTATGATTCTGTGAATTCTGATTCTATTTGTCGGATAGGCTCTTTAGAATCCTCTCCTACTCCATGCTTAACCTCATGTTATCATCTCATAATCGGGCCATTTCATTTTTCAACTCTTGTACTGTCTCTAATATTGCAAGGTTCGTATTGCGAGTCTCCACTCTAAGCTATACCCATAATTCTGGGTTATTTCCTGGGATTGTTGCAGGTCCCCGACCCACTACAAACCTGTGTGGTCCACTGCATGCCCTTCTCGTGTTGGTTGTCTTCTATATTTTCTGGTCTTGGCCTAAGGATCTAGAGAGAGAAAAGGGTTAGCACGTCACAATTTTTTTTTGTCCTTTGAGTATGATTAGAAATGCAAAGATAATATATAATGAATTTACTTCAGTCATTTATTCTCTAGAGTCCACAGTTTTGAAAATGTGGCTCTGATACCACTTGTCATACTCTCGAAAAGAATTTTTTTTTTATTTGCATTTATGTCCTATGCATAAGCCAATGTTATTAGCCATGGTGTACGAGTACATAATCTCATGCTATTTATTCACATCACATGTATTACATTTGATTTATCCATAATTAAAAAACAAATTAAATTGTTTTTTATTCACGCATACAAGGGTCCATCTACCAACGAGGATGGAAATCTTCGGCATTTACTCAAGCCTACGGGGCAAGTTAGATATACAGCATCAATTGGGTATGGGGAGACAGGTCATCGATCCATGACCATCGACTCTGCCAACTTATTGTTGATAGATTTGGAATGTTGTATTAATGCCTACACTACCACTATACGTGGCATGTGCAGCTCTGCCCAACACTACTACTGCCTCGGCATCCCTATTCAATCAACATTATGGGAGTCAACTCGACAATCCAATGGCGATGGATTGTTCGAACCTATTCACATCACTTGGTCTCTTCTCGGAAGTTCATTTCTCCACCAGTTGCTTGCTCTACTGCTTTGTTGTCGTTCTCATTCATGGGCCTGTTCACTCGGCACCCATGCTTCTGTAAGCTACCAAAATGTGCCCAGAATGCTACAGCCTGAACCATGCACCCAAACCTAGTTACAGGGAAACCTTCATTATTTCCCCTTATGTATCAACAATTGAACCTGTTTAAATCGCTCGGAATTTTTTTTTGTTTTTATTCGTTTTGTATTGAACAGGAAACTCATTACATAGTTGCTAGCTAATACCCCTCTTTCTGTGTAGGGTCCTCACGTCTCCACCTTAGAACTTAGCTTCGAATGGGGACTCAGTGCTACATAGATGGTTTTAATGCTTCAATACTCCGGGTATGAGATTTCTCCAAGTCTGGTTAAAGTATTTTAATTGCTTTTTCCTTTTCTTCTAAGGAAACCATTGAGTGAGGGTTCTTACCCTGAAATTGTTTTAGTTTATGCACATGTTAAGTTGGGTTCTCAGACAGATTGTCTTGAACAGGGATTCAACCATATCGATGCACCTTTCAAGCTTAACGCCTCCTGGCTAGTTCAGATTTGTCTTTACGTTTCTAGTTATTTGGGTCCCTTTTGGTAGAGGGTGATATAGGGAATTAACGAGACCAAGCCCTCCGATGGCTCCTCCGGTTTTTCTGTTGTTGTGGCCACTGTATTATTTCCAGTTTTAATTTAAGTAAAAGACCTGAATTTTGTTTGTAATACTCGGCCTAGAGAAGCATGCCGAAAGCCGAACCCTTACAGCTTTTAGTCAAGCCTACTTTTACTACTCATGCAATGTATATTAATTCATACAAACTTATTGTGATGAATTTAGCTATAGTACAACATGATTTCTTTGAATTTCCCTATTAGTTTTGAATGTTATGATGATGTACTCGGTTTATTGAATGATTTGTTCAGATATGATAGATATTGGAAACATCCCATCCTGGTTAATGCATATGTGGAAATATGTTTTCTTTTCCTCTATGTAATGTTATATATTATAGCTTTTTGCTACAATGCTTCAATTTCATTGAATCACAAGTTCCATGTACAATGTCATTACTTATGTAGATACAAGTTCCCTGTTTCCTTTTTAATTGCCTACAGGGATTTCTTTAATTTACTAACACATAGATTTACTTACTTGTTCTTCCATGAGTGTTGCTTCTCGATTCACTCTTTGTATTATAACTTCCAGTCTCGCCGTTTAGGATATATGAATTCCCACTATTACCTTAGGGAAACAATTTGGGCAGTATGCCATAATTGATGTTTTTTCTTTCTTTTTATTATACGAATGTTCAGTACAATCATCCGACTTACTTAGATTCTCTTGGGTGATGGTGAAAAGGTATTTTTGTTGTAATGTAATAAATGTATGGCCACTAAGAATACTTAATTTTGGCTTTAATGATGAGTTCTCTTGTTGTAAACTAACAAAAAATAGTATAGCCACTGTGCATATATTTTTACCTGACAATTTATGCTATTTCAGTAGCTTGTTTTCCTCCACTTAAATGTATTTCCACTTCTTCCACAACAAATTTTAATCTTGGAATGATACCCTACGCCTAGGGTTCTGGAAAGATTACCCTACACCTAGGGTTATGGAAACGAAACCCTACACCTAGGGTTCTGAGTACATATAAAATATACAAAATAACTTTCCTTCTACAGTCAAAAATTTTAATTTCAACTATAAAGTTTTACAGTAACAATTTTTCTAGCCTTCCATATTCACTCATGCATGACTCCCCTTCTTCCACGACACTGCTCTGCATCTCACGTGAGGGAGAATGATTTATGTATTTACACTCTGCTTCTTTAGTTGTACACCTGTTCGACTACGCTAACCCTCACAGTATTTCTTTAGTTTTTGGTTTTTGTTTATTGGTTTAACATGGTTCTTGATAAAATCTCATTTACCCCTAACTCATTCCTGGATAAATTACTGCAACATTGCAACCATTTATTACATCATGCTTCATCAATGTTTTTAAAAGTTTTTAAAATAGTTCAGCCGCTTACCTGACTCACTGTTGCTTTCTTCAAACACTTGAAAAGCCAAAATTACCTCAGTTCATCTACTTTCAACCTGCCACCTGTCCATGAGATTCGTCTTTCAGGACCAAAATCTCCCCCCTTGCTCTCTTGCAGGACCACTGTCTACAGCAAGATATTCGCACTTAGTCCCTGGCTATTTGGTCATCGCCAAACTTATCCATTTTCTCTTTTCTTTTTATTTTCTGTCTATCTCAATAGCACATAACTTCCCCCCTTTTTCCCCCTTTTTCCTTTGGAATACTTTCCAGTTAGGAAAACAGTTAGGGTTGGGAATCACAGCAACTGTCTTGCCTCTAACTTCCCCCTTGAGAAGTGACCAACTTTTTAAGAAAACATTTCTTAATTTTCGTTTTTAAAGGTAATATTATTTAAATTCAAACATATAATGTTGTTAATACAGTTCATCATTTACCACAGTAAAGTCAAATATTTACATTTATCCCAGGGCATTACAAACCTTTACTCTATTTTTTGTTTTCTAAAAACTAACCTATCAAATACTCATCATGGAAAAAGAGATTTTGTGGGAAAACACAGGGAACATATCATTGGAATGAGTTATATTGGAGAGGAATGAATTATATATGAGCTTATTAATATCGTTAATAATTATTATTATTTCATTAATAATATAACTAATAATAATAATATTAAAATCAATATACAAGGTGAAGTATTCATATGAAACATTGTGGATAATATTTTATTTATGAGCATACATGTGTAGTAGTCAACGCTAACGGTTAATATATTTAAAGGTAGTCTTTTTTATAAAAATGAATTAGTTATAGCTAATGTATAAGTAAAATGATTTTTTTCAAATCAAATATAACATAGGTGTTGGGCTTAACAAGGTAAGAATAGAATGGTATAAACAATATGAAAAACATCTTCTGTAGAATAGGGAATACCTACAGTTGTCGTACTTGGTTCAGACTAACCATCTTTTAAGCATACTTTATATTGGTTGTTGTCTTTCCAAAAGTAGGTGACTTTTGTGGAAATACATTCAATAAGGAAAAAATAGTATGATGTGACATTTTCCATATAATACCAACACAATATATTTTCACAATGTTGTTATTTGAATTCAATGATATATATTTTGGGTTGTTGTCTTTCCAAAGTAGGTGACTTTTGTGGAAATAAATTCAATAAGTAAAAATTAGTATGATGTGACATTTTGCATATAATACAAACAAAATATGTTTTCACAATGTTGTTATTCAAATTCAATGCTATATAGTTTTATTGACCACCTCTCTCAAATGTGGATGAAGCTTTTTGTTTCCACACCCATTTTCAAGTATAAAATATAGAAGAAAGTATGTTATGACGTTAATATTGACAATGATCATTAGTTGGCCCATGTCTACTAATGAGTTTGACATGCAACAATTCTATTTTCAAAGTTGTATTGACATTTCTAATTCTTAGTTATAAAGCATTTTAGCTTTTGGGTATTGTTCTACTAAATTAGTTTCTTATTATGGAATGGGGTTTTACGTTCTAGAAATAAATAAATAAATCTTAGGGCTAAATATAGATATGTTGGGTTTATAATCGATCATAGTCAACCAAGCTCCAACATCACATTGTGAGAAAGATTGTGTCAATATGAAAATCAACCATGGTCAACAATGGTCAATCATGTTTATTTTAGGGTTTATAATATTTATCTTAGGTTTATATACCTTGGGTTTATAGTATTAAACCCATGGATTTAATGGAGCTGAGAGGCTCATTCTACAATCCAATATGAGGGACATGTGTAAGTATGTCACGTCCTCAAAAAAATAATAAAAATTGTTTTCACTCATGTCGGCTGAACAAGAAACAAAACTTAAATAACCATATAAATAAGCAATTAAAAATCTATTAACACAATAATTAACTAAGTTGTCGATATTTGACTTTCACTCTTCAACTAATAAATACAATAGTTTGATGTCTATCTTAAATAATATAACTTTATATAACTTTACAAAGATAAAATAATTATAAGATATATATATAGTTTGAATATCCATATTAACTAATATATTTCAGTATGAACTTTCTCTCTCTATAGAAAGTGTGTGTTTGTATATATCTGTGTGTATTAATGTTAATCTTATCTCGAAAAGTAAAAAGTAATTAAAGATAAACTATAATAGTTACTTCTTAATAAGAGGAAAATGTATAACTCATTGATTTTTTAATATAAAATATTATTAATGATAAAATATCAAAATATACAATTCAAACAATAAAAAATCAGCACTATAGATCTATATTAATCACATATTTACCAAGCACTAAGATAGATTAACTGACATGTAATTTTTTTTTCAAGTTTGAGATTTGATCCCTCTAGGCTCTTGCTAGATATGTGGTTAAAATGCATCTATATTGGTTCTACAACCAAGTGTGAGGGCGATGTGTTAGTATGTTTGCTCCTCCTAAAATAAAATAAAAATATTCTCTAAATAGAAAAGCAATGTCAACTATAACAAAAAATAAAATAAAAATATATGCTAAGAATTTTTAATTAGTTTTCCATATGACCTAATATCATGTAAAGTAATTAGAAGTAAAAAAAAACATGTGAGGAAGATGTTTAAACCTTATGTTTTTCAAAAATATTTTAATACATTATATCAACTTTATATAATTATATATATATATATAATAATATATATATATAGAGAGAGAGAGAGAGAGAGAGAGAGAGAAGAGAGAGAGGGTGTTGGAAATGGCAAACAAGAAATTCTAAAAATAGCATTGTTATAAATAACATTTCAGGGTATACTCCAACTCTGTTGGAAATAGCAAAAAATAGAAATGCTAAAAATAACATTGCTATAAATAGCATTTCGGGATAGATTCCAATTTTAATTTGTCCCTGAATTAAAATTGAGAATTAAAATTCAAATTTGGTCTTAGCAAAATAATTAATTAATTCATCTTAAGTTAACTCGTTGGAGAAAATCAAACATGAAGTCTTTGTGAAGACATGCAACAGTTATCCCTTAATTAAGGAGATAAGAATGATTTGTATTTGAGTTGTAATTAGTTAGCTGAGTTAGCTGAGTTAAGTCTAGTTAAATTAGTTCCAAACAATTTAGGAACTAATTGTGAGTTCAGGCAATTAATGCATGCATGCATGCAACTAGTGTTCTCCAGATAATTGAATATTCTCTCATAAATAACTCATGCATGTCAGTTCAAAGAAAGACCCAGTTGAGATTAAAGACAGGGTCATTGTACTATCAGTTAGAGGAATTTTCCTATAAAGGAAACTCATCCATGCAGAAGGAATTATCTCCTTCAGGTTTGTGCAGTTGTTTCAGAGGTTAGAGAAGTGTGTGAGGGATTATTAAACACAGGTGGTAGCTAGAGGACCCACGAGAAACTGCACAAGAACACAGGAGGCTTGGAGGGCTAAAAGAAGGCATATGTGTTGTCTATTCTATCCATGAGCAACATTGAGGGATTGTACTGAGAGCTAGATAGCTTGTGAGCTAAATATTTGTGTAATCTAAAGATATTTCCACTTGTATGATAATACAGATAGTGGGGTTTTTAGCTGAGGCTTTCCCCATAGTATTCTTCTGTGTTCATGTGTGATTGATTTCTCATTCTTTGTTATATGTCTTCTATTTTATCTTGCTCAAAATCGATTTAGCTTCTGCAAGTTTGTTTGTAAAAGTAGATAAAGTATTTTTCTTTAGTATATTGCATTATCAGGTGATCTACGGTGAGAAATTCTACATGGTATCAGAGAAAAGGTGATCGAAGTAGTGAACAGTATATGAAGAAGAGAATTTGAAATAAGAAAAATAATTGGGCCATGAGTTTGCAGAGAAGATCTGAAAATTTGTGTGAAAATTTTTCAGAAACAAATAGCATATCTAGCTTCCTTGCGAAAAAGTACCCACATTCAAAAAAAACATTGGTTGAATCGGAGTTCGGATGAGGGAGATATTGCTAATTTCAAATCAGCTCTTTTTCCTGAAAATTTCATGATGGCGGGACAGATGAAACAGATCGGTTCATGAGTCAAGAACCTGTATGCTCTTGAGGTTCAAGATGCATGCAAAGCCTTGAGGAGAAGGGCAACTGATGGAGACTTGGTGGTTGAGAGGGAGAGTACATTACCTCTTAACATGTAGCACCAGAAGAAGTCTCAGACAATTGTGGAGGAGCCACGATTAGTGAAGCAACTTCAGGAGGTTGTGGAGTGGCCACAACTAGAGAAGCCGAGAGGAGACCAAGTGAAGGCATTCACTCATGTAGATACCTCCAGTAGGGAGAAATTTCGAGCCAAGTGAGCAGAGGGGTCACATGCATGCATACCTCTAGGTAGGAGGTGGGGTGATGTGGATTGACAGTCCCAAGAAGGCTGGAATAGGGGTAGGATCATTGAGGTACCCAACCTCTTTGATTAGACCTTGCTACGAGAGCCCCGACGAGGAGTAACAGGACTGACTAAGTGGGTAGAGATGGATGCGGATGGAGCGACAGAGAGAGCTACAATGCAGGAGTCCCAAGACAGTGCAAAGCTAGTAGGCTATAGCAACGCGAGAGGCACACGACTGTTGCACCAGTGTAGAATGGCACAGAGAGGTGTGCAATGGTGCGAGATGTAAGGATTTGTTACAGCAGTGCAGAGGTCAGAGACGGAGCACTTGTGAGTGGCAGAGGGAGCTTCGGCATCAGAGGGTGTTTCTAGCCTAACATGGAGGTCAATTGGGAGATCAGTTACTTACTTCTCAGTAACTGAGTTGCAGTGCAGCAGTGGGAAGCACGATGCAACATGATGAGAGGAGGTACAGTGCAGATGCAATGCTAGGAGATAGGACAAGTAGCAGCACGGATGCAGTAAGAGGAATCAGTGTAATTGATGCAGTCAGAGATCAAAGTGACAAAGGCTAGAGTAGTCAGATACTGAAGAGCATAGAGGTGCAGAGTTTTCAGTTGACAAAGGCAATAGCAATCAGAGACTTTGATGATAGAGGCATCATTCTGATTCAGGTTGCATATTTGTTGTGTTCCTAGAGTTGTTGGAGCAACAACACTTGAGAGAAGTGTTGCATGAAAAACATTCCAAAGGTTCAGGATTGGGTTCGAGTTGAATGCCTTTCTTGTTGAGAGGGAGTGCTCAAAATGGCAACAAGAAATGCTAAAAATAGCATTTCAGGATATACTCCAACTCTGTTGGAAATAGCAAAGAATAGAAATGTTAAAAAGAGCATTGCTATAAATAGCATTTCAGGATAGATTCCAATTTTAATTAGTCCCTGAATTAAATTTGAGAATTAAAATTCAAATTTGGTCAGCAGCTGTTTGAAAATAATTAATTAATTCATCTTGAGTTAATTAGTTGGAGAAAATCAAACATGAAGTCTTTGTGAAGACATGCAACAATTATCCCTTTGATTGAGGAAGTTATCCCTTAATTAAGGAGATAAGGATGAGTTTTATTTGAGTTGCAATTAGTTAGCTCAGTTAAGTGAGTTAAGTCCAGTTAAATTAGTTCCAAACAATTGAGGAACTAATTGTGAGTTCAGTAAGTTAATGCATGCATGCATGCAACTAGTGTTCTCCAAATAACTGAATATTCTCTCATAAATAACTCATGCATGTCAGTTAAGAGAAAGACCCAATTGAGATTAAAGACATGGACATTGTACTATCAATTGGAAGAATTTTCCTATAAAGGAAACTCATCCATGTAGAAGGAATTATCCCCTTCAGTTTTGTGCAGTTATTTCAAAGGTCAGAGTAGTGTGTGAGGGATTATTACACGCAGGTGGTAGCTTGAGGACCCAGGAGAAACTACGCAAGGAAATATGAGACTTGGAGGACTGAAGGAAGGCATATGTTTTGTCTATTCTATCCATGAGTAGCATTGAGGGATTGTATTGAGAGCTGGATAGCCTGTGAGCTAAAGCTTTGTGTAATCAAAAGATATTTCCACTTGTATGATAATACAAATAGTAGGGTTTTTAGCTTAGGCATTCCCAGAGTATTCTTCTATGTTCATGTGCGATTGATTTCTCATTCTCTATTATATGTGTTCTATTTGATCTTGCTCAAAATAAATTAAGCTTCCACAAGTTTGTTTGTACAAGTAGATCAAGTATTTTGATTTAGTATATTGCATTATCAGGTGATCTACAGTGAGAAATTCTATTGAGAGAGAGAAAGAGAGAGAGAGGGAGATGTTAAAACAAAATATTTTAATGTCATATAGAATAAAATATCCATTGTGAGTTATGAATAAAATATTTTAATGCGAATTAATATAAAATGGCTCAATACACATGTTATGTGATCTCTATAGCATTCAAAAATGCAATTTAAACAGTGAAAAATTACACATTATTTTTTTCACTCTAAAATAAGTGTGTAAGTAAAGAAATTTTATCCCTCTCGGCTCAAGTTAGGTGTTTGCTTTAGATGGATCTATGCTTGTATTATTCCATTGGGTTTATAATCTCTTGGTCTTTTAGTATTGTGACAAAGATTGTCTCAAAATGAAAATCAATAATGGTCAATCATGGTCGACGATGGTCAACCAAGTTTCTTTTAGGGTTTATAATATTTATTTTAGGGTTTATATACCTTGTGTTTATAGTATTAAACCATTGGCTTTATGAAGTATTTTGTTTCCATACCCATTTTAAATTATAAAATATGGAAGAAAGTATGTTATGATGTTAATATTGAAAATGATCATTAGTTGGCCCATGTCTACTAATGAGTTCGAAATGTAACAACTCTATTTTCAAATTTGTATGGACATTCTTAATTCATAGTTGCAAATCATTTTAACTTTTGGGTATCATTATACTACATCAGTTTCTCATTATTGAATGGTGGTTTACATTATAGGAATAAATAAAAATATTCCAGGGTTTGTTATAAATCTCTTGCGTTTATAATCAATCATCGTCAACAAGGGTCCAACAATGCATTGTGACAAAGATTATGTCAATATGAAAATCAACGATGGTCAATGATGGTTAACCATGTTTATTTTAGGGTTCATAATATCTATCTTAGGTTTATATACCTTGGTTTTATAGTATTAAACCATTGGCTTTAATATTATTCCCTTGTGTTTATAATTTTTTGCATTTTTCGTATTAACCTCTTACGTTTATTAGTCTCTTGGGTTTATCAATCTAAGGGTTCATATTCCTAGGGTATAATATTATTCATAGGGATATTAATCCTAGATTTTAATATAAATCTCTTGGGTTTATAATCATGGACAACCATGGTCCGACGTCACATTCTCACAAAGATTGTCTTCATATGAAAATCAACCATGTTCAACCATCACCATCCAACATCAACCATGGTCCAACATTAGATTTTGAAAAAGGTTGTCTCAGTATGAAAATAAACCATGGTAAACCATGTTCAATCATAGTCAACCATTGTCGAATGTAACATTTGTGACAATGATTGTCTCAATATGGAAATCAACCATGGTCAGTCATAGTCCAACGTTGCATTTTGACAAAAAATGCCTTGACATTAAAATCAATGATGATCCACCATGTTCCAATGTCGCATTGTGACAAGGATTGTCTCAAGATACAACTATGCCATGGTCAACCATGTTCCAACGTCACTTTGTGAAAAATATTGTCTTAATATGTAAATCAACAATGGTCAATCATGGCCAACCATGGTCACAATATGACAAATATTGTCTCTTGGTCCAATGTCACATTGTGACAACCATGGTCATCCATGGTCAACCATGGTATAATGTCGCATAATGACAAAGATTGTATCAATATGAAAATTGACCATGGTCAACCATTGTCCAATGTCGCATTGTGATAAAGGTTGTCTCAATATGAAAATAAATCATAGTCAATCATATTCCAACATTGCATTGTGACAAAGACTCTGTGAATACAAAAATGAATCGTAGTCAACCATAGTGAAGCATGTTTATTTTAAGCTTTATAATATTTATCTTAGGATTTATATATCTTGGATTTATAATATTATATTAGGGTTTATATACCTCCATAGTGAAGCATGTTTATTTTAGGCTTTATAATATTTATCTTAGGATGTATATATCTTGGATTTATAATATTGATCTTAGGGTTTATATACCTTAGTTTTATAATAATAATCCCTTGGGTTTGTAATATTAATCCCTTGGGTTTAATATTATTTCCTTGGGTTTATAATACCTTAGAGTTTTAGAATTAATACCTTGGGTTTATAATATCAATCACATGGGTTTATCAACCTAAGGATTCATATTCCCACGGTATAATATTATTCATCAGGTTTATAATATTAATACTAGGGTTTAATCCCTTGGGTTTATAATCATTGTCAGTCATGCACAACCATGGACCAATGTCACATTGTAACCGATATTTTCTCAATATGAAAATCAACCATTGTAAACTATGATAAACCATGGTCAACCATGGTAAAATGTCACATTGTGACAAAGATTGCCTCAAAATGAAAATCAGCCATGGTAAAACATGGTCAACCAAGTTTATTTTAGGGTTTATAATGTTTATCATAAGTTTTATATACCCAGGGTTTATAATATTAATCCCTTGGGCTTATCACTTTGGTTTATCCCTTGGGTTTAATATTACTCCCTTGGTTTTATAATCCCTTGGGTTTTTAGTATTAATGCCTTTGGTTTATTATTCCCTACAGTTTATAATATTAATCTATTTGGTTTATTAATATAATGGTTCATTTTCCTCAGATGCAATATTATTCATAGGGTTTACAATATAAATCCATGGGTTTCATATAAATCCCTTGGATTTATAATCATGCTCTACTGTGGTCAAACATGTTGCAACGTCACATTGTGACAAAGATTTTTTCAATATGAAAATCAACAATGGTCCAACATCACGCTGTGACAATGATTGCCTAGATATGACAATCAATCATGCTCAACCGTGATCAACCATTGTCCAATATCATTTTCTGTTAAAGATTGTCTCAATATGAAAATAAACCATGGTCAACCAAGGTCAACCATGTTTATTTTAGGGTTTATAAAATTTATCTTAGGGTTTATATACCCCATGTTTATAATATTAATCCTTTGATTTTAATATTATTCCCTTGGGTTTATTATAGCTTTGGTTTGTATAATTAAACCCTTGCATTTATAATATCAATCCCTTTCCTTTGGTTTATTAATCTAATGGTTCATATTCCTAGGGTATAATATTATTGTTAGGGTTTATAATATTAATCCTAACGTTTAAAATAAATCCCTTGGGTTTACAATCATGGTCAACCATGGTCAACCATGGTCCAATGTCACATTGTGCCAAAAATTGTCTCAATATAAAAATCAACCATGGTCCAATGTCACATTGTGATAAAGATGGTCTCAATATAGAAATCAATGATGGTAAACCATGGTCAACCATGTTTATTTTAGTGTTTATAGTATTCATATTAAGGTTTTTATACCTTGGGTTTATAATCTCTTTGGTTTTAGTATTTATCCCTTGGATTTATTAGTCTAAGGGTTCATATTCTTAGGGTATAATATTATTCATAGGATTTGTAATATTAATCTTTGGGTTTAATATAAATCCATTGGGTTTATAATCATTGTCAACCATGGTCCAACATCACATTGTGACAAAGATTTTCTCAACATGAAAATCAACTAATGTCGCATTGTGACAAGGATTGTCTCAATATGAAAATCAACCTTGGTCAACCATGTTCCAACATCGAATTGTGACAAAGGTTGTCTCAATATGAAAATCAATCATTGTCAACTATGGTCAATCATGTTCAACCATAGTCAGTAACCACGGTCACATTATGACAAAGATTGCTTCTTGGTTATTATGACTCTCCAATTTTAGGGTAACGGCCAAGTCATACACCACATTGGTGTATGAGACCCCCTTGTTTATGGGACAAGGGACCCACCTCCGCATATTTATTTGACTACTAAGTCTATGAAGGTATACATACTCTACCCCCGTCTCGTCTTGAACATGTGAACTCTTAGGGGGAAACACATGCTCTTAACCATTAGGCTTAATTTCACCATGTCACAACCATGATCATCCATGGTCAACCATGGTCGAACATCGCAATGTGACAAAGATTGTCTAAATATGGAGATAAATCATGGTCAACCATAATCCAACATCATATTGTGAAAAAGATTATGTCAATATGAAAATTAACCATGGTCAACCATGTTTATATTAGGGTTTATAATATTTATTTTAAGATCTATATACCTCTATATACCTTAAGTTTATAAAATTGATCTCTTGGGTTTAATATTATTCCCTTGTGTTTATATTATCAATCCCTTGGCTTTATTAATGTAATGGTTCATATTCCTAGCATATATAATATAAAGGGTTTAATAATGCCTTGGGTTTACGATATTAATAATCACTTATGCTTATAGTATTAATACCAAGGGTTGATAATAAGATTAGTCCATGGTTTATAATAACAATCACTTATGTTTATAATATTAATCCCATGGGTTTATAATAATATTAATGAGAAGGGTTTATAATATTAATCCAAAGGGTTTATAATATAGTGTGAATGGGCCTAATGGTCAATATCATGTGTCTCTTCCTAAGAGGTCACATGTTTAAAACTAGAGGGCGTAGAGTATGTATACTTTCAAAGTCTTAGGAGTCAAATCATTGTGTTGAGATGGGTCTCTTGTCCCACAAGCAAGGGGGTCTCATACACCAATGCGGTATCTAGCTTAGTCATGACCTTAAAATTGGATAATAATAATAATAATAATAAAATAGATATATAATTTCAGTCCTAGGGTTAGTACAATAATATTATATATATAATTTAATAAAATATGGCCTGGCTTAGTCGTGACCTCAAATTGAACATAATATAAATAATTCAGGCCTAAGGGTTATAATAATATTAAAATTAATAAATATTTTTTTAAGTAACAATTAATTAAACTATTTAATATTATTTAATTTAATTTATTTTTTATTATTTAATTATTTTTAAGTAAATACATGAAATATTAATAATTAATTAATCGGCAATAATCTTAATTACTAATTAATTATTTAGTAATAATAATAATATTTTAAAAGTGAATATAACAATTTTTAATATTTTATTAATTATGACAATCTACTATAATTAAGGCTTTTCTGTTAAATAACTACTAAAATTAATTATTTTTATTAAATTATAATAATAATCCCACACTTTTTATTGCTAATAATTTTTTTTTAAGTACTATTTTTATTATACTATTTATCATGGTTTTTAGGGTAGATATAAATGAAACTTTTGGGTATATCAATCTACTTTTTTAAATAAATAAAAAATTATTTATTTGCTTGACTAATTTCAGCTAGTTTTTAACACCTAACCTTTGGCAATGATGCTTCCTTACTATTTATTTATGAAGATTGTATGATTTGTTCACCTTGTCCTATGATGCTTCCTTACTATTTATTTATGAAGATTGTATGATTTCTTCACCTTGTCCTAAGGATAAACCACATTGATTGATTCGAAACGTCGACAAAATCTTGTGATGTGATTAATCCGAAAGACATTTATCTAAAATATAACTCATAAAAGTCTCAAATCTAACACATTTAATTAATTTAATATAATTGTACTAGTATATAATTTAAGTGAGCTTAATAATTAAGAGTATATATTTCTTAGTTGAAAATTTATAAATTCAAATAATTAAATAATTAAGAATATAAGTTTTCCTCGTTAAAAAATATAAATTGTTAGATTAAAAAGAAAAATAAAAATTCCTATATCTTTTTTAACCATTAAAAAAAATACCCCAAAAATCTCATATACAAATAAACAAGATATAGGTTTCATTCGCCAATTTAATCTCTCATACTCTACTTACCTTAAAATAACAAGAATTTTAATAAAAGATCAGTTATTTTGAAATTTCTCCAATATAACTAAGACAAAAGAATCACCAATACTGATGGCGGTTTGCACATTCCATAATCTTCCAAAAGGATGAGGACTGCCTCTTTCTTTTTAGGTTTTTTGAAAGGAAGGCGGTGGTGTCCGCGTTATGCAACTCCAAATGAAGCTAAACATTTTCTTTAAATTGATGTCACCCATTACGCAGATAATGAGATTGTTCAGAGAAATCATTTTGATAGAAATTTTCCTCCATAGGATTCTTTGAATTGATTTAATTAAAGATTTTTCAGTAAAGCGAGAGGGGATTGATTTTTTTCTTTGATTTAATTAAAGAGAAAGGAATGGATACAGAGATTTGACTATTCAGTTTATGAAAATATATGGTCCTTCTTTTATGGATTCACATACAGATTCATCGTTGTACACCGAATTCTCAGGTGAAATTATAATTATGGTGTTAGGTTCAAAATTTGTTTTCTTAGTGTCGTCAAAATCACGGGAATCTCTTCAATCAATTTCAGTGTCTACAGTCTGAAGGAGAAGTTAAATTCGACGACCGAGCCGTTATGAAGGGCGTATTTTATTCCATACAAAATACAAAATAGTATAATGAAGCATAAGTCTTCAGATGAATGGGATAATAATCATGTCTCGAGAATTGAAGGGTCAAGCTGAAGTAATAGGAGTGCGTGTTTTTTTTGTCTGTAACGTTGAGTACAATCCACACAAATTCATTTGGACCCCATGGCCACAGCATACAATTCCTTTATCAAAATTTCCAATGGGACCAACCAATTATCTTGAACAACGTTGAATTTGTCCATCTCCTAGAACACGCATGCAATTAAAATTCTCCATGTAAAATCGTGGATTCATGCACTTCAGTTTTCTTAAGCAACTGACGTACTCCATTCCATTATATTTTAAAATATAAAAACTCTTGTGGCGATGTGATCGATTGGAATAAAATGCCAGATATTATGGGTTTGTGGGTTGAAATACGATGTGATAATTCTGTCGAGGAAAACTCGAGACGCCGTAAAGAATTAAGAAACAACAGAAAGACGACAGGAATAATGTTTTTAGTCAATTTTTGTTGCGGGCAATTAGATTGGTATGTAAAGTATGTGGGTTGATGTGCAAATTTCTATTAATCATCTTGTGGGTAGTAAATAGGGTACTTATAAGTTTATCTAAAAATTAATAATTATCATAGCAGTGGTCTGAACCAACTTTGTATTAGCTTCTAATTTCTCTAAATACCAAAATGATTTATATATATGAAAATCAATTTTAAAGTAAAGGATTGGGGTCTTTCTAAGAAAGAAGAGAGTTGATACAGAAATATTTGAGCACATCACATTTAATTCAGGGATATTTCCATTTCAAAGGACTTTATAGGATTTTATGGTATATAAAGGATTTGTTTTTCTTTTAAGAGATTTGATATAGAAATATTTGACCACATCACATTTAATTAATGGATATTTCCATTTCAAGGGTTTTATGGTGTATAATATGTATCATTTGTATAGTTTACTATTTTTCTATGATTTGATATCCATCTACATAATATCATAAGTTTTTATCATGAATAAGGAATTATGACAGTGGCATGATATAAGAAAATAAAGGAGAATTATGGTACATGAGAGATAAACAACACTTTTTATTTCTAATAATTTATTCTCTCTTAATTTGTAGAAGTTCTTAGACATAGTCGTCACAGTTAATCTCACACCCCATTTGGGATCTTTTGATTATCCCTATTTAATATGTGAGTCAACTCTGCATTTACTAGTAAAGGAATATGCATTTTTATCTCTAATGCCTTCATATCAGCTTAATAAGAATTCAATTTCAAACTTTGATTTCTTTCCCTTTTGCATAAAATGTGTTTAACATGCTTGTACATGACTTGAGTTTAACAGATAATTTGGAATTGTTCAATCATCACAACTATGTATTAAAATCATTAAAAAATCTTCTAGTTATAATTTTGGGTCTTAGGTGACGAGCCTTCCTTGACTTTTGTAATTGCATTGAAGATGTGTAGAAAGTCCTATTAAACCACTAAATTTACCCATCCTCTAGTCATTTTTAGCCATGGGCCATCCTTAATTACTTGTAGCTTTGCTAAGTTAATTTTGTATGGTTTCTTTGATTCCAGGCACATACAAAATTTTTCCATTTTATCTTTGAATATTTCCTATTTTGTTAATCCTAGATTTCCTAAGATTGAGGCACCATCAAAGTTGACCTTAATGATTCCTTGAGATAGGGATGAACACTTTGTAGAGAAAGAGCCTTTGTGAATTTCGAAATACTTTGAAAGGGGAAAGATTTCAAATTAACCTTCCAACTCATTAACATTTTTTCCTCCTAAGAATTTTTCTCCATAATTATTTGTCCACCTGGTTTCCTTTGTGATTATTTTACAATACCTTCACTATTTTACTACAACTTATTGTTATTTTAGCTCCAATACTTGTTTCCTTTATGGATTTTGTTTTAAAAAATATGGTTGTTTCTTTCCTTGCATATATTCTAAATTATGAAGTCTCTGATGTCATTTATGATATGATTTATAATTCTACATTAAAAGGGATTTGAGGTCCAACATTCCAATGTTTGAGAAATATCACCTTTCTTCTTGATTCATCTTCTCATTAAAATAGTTTGCAAATCCCATCCCATAAAGTGTTGATAAAGTTACATTGATTAAATGTGTTCTCTTGGATTTTCGATTTAGTATGACAAATAGGTAAATGTATAGCCCTCCAAAGCTTTTTTTTTTTAACATCTTTTGAAATGAAGATCTTCCTTTTATAGCTAGCCACAAAAATTAGTCCATATTTTCCTAGAGAAAAAGGTCTCACATTTTCCCCTAAATTCACTAGGGAAGTAGAATCCTTTGGAATCAATATAAGAAGGTACAACTTTTTTCCTAGGTTAATAGATCGATATTTAATTGAATAAGAATGACAAAATTGATTGATAGCACCATACTTTAGTTTTAAATGAGAAGGAAGAGAAAATACAAATGGGTCACTAAAAAATACCTAAAGAACTTGAGCTCCATCTTGATGAAGTGATGGTAAAATATGTTTATATTGTAAATAGAGATTGAGAATAATAGTCGGAGCATGTCATTGTACTAGGAAATAAAGTTGATAATAAGAGGAGAAATTGAAAAACCTTATTAATGGTTTAACCATATTGGCACCATCATTATCTAGAAAGTTGGAAATAAAGATATGAAGATTGACATCAACCTTACTTGGGAGAAGATGGTAAAATTAACAATATTTATTGAATTGATAATTAAGGTTCCATTATGTGATAGCATATTATAAATGTCCAAAAAATACCATAAAATTGAAGAAGTTAAGATATTGCATGTAATATATCTATATATCTATATATATATAAACAACAAAAAGATAGTAATACCAATAGATGGATAATCATCAATTATAACTCCATAGTATGAATATAAGGATATGGTATTATTTGTTTTGGTCACATGTGAAACACTGGGCTACAAAACCTTAAGGACAAATATTTTTTAAGGTTGTACTTTGTTATGGCTCTAATATATATAATTGGGCTAAGATTTATAGTGGGGAATATAAGCTATGAGTGAGAATTTGTATATATAAAAAAATATGCAATATAGGCTTTATTATATACATGGACTCATTATTTAAATACATGGATGTACTTAGCATATGTGAGAGTTCCTATCTTAATGTTTAGTGGATTATTATGTAGTTCATCATTACAATTATTACTTTGAGAGCTATGCATATTTTTTTTTGTACATTTTGTTTATAAATCATGCTATTTGAAATTTTATCTTCATAGTCCATGGAGTCTTGGATAGACCGTGTTCCAGCACATTGTTAAGACTCTCCTAGATGTTAAGTCACATGTTCAATTTCTCACCCTATTCAGGTGTTATTCTTGGACATGACTATGATGTAGCTTCACCAATGTCAAACTTGCAAAAAAAAAATATTATCTCGATAACAATAACATTATCTTATGTTTTATAATGTTTCCTTATCCTTTTATTAATTTAGATAAAAAAAAATAGAAAAAATAAATAAAAATAAAAATCTACAAATTTGGGTTTAATGATATCACTACTAATTAAAAATTTGTTGTCATACAATAATAATTCATTAACATCATGATACACAACTTAATACAAATAAATTGCGTAAATTTTTCCATCTATATATATATTAAAAAATATATAAACATTACTCTTTACTCTATTAAACATATCTACTCTTTAAAATTTTATATAAATTAAAAAAAAATATCTAAACATTACTCTTTTACTCTATTAAACATATCTACTCTCTGAATAAAATTTTAAAAATTAAAAAATTTTAAAAAATTATTTCATTCATTAAAATTTAACGAAATTCACACATCAAACACTTCCATCTCCATTAACTACAACCTATCATAAAATTTTCAAAATTCATCTGATTCTAAACATTTTAAGATAACTTTTAAAATTTGTTAAGTACAACCTATCATAAGTTTTACTTATAAATTATTATGTTATAATTTGAAACAAAGCGTATAACATTTAGAAACTCAGCCCCATGGTTAATATCTTAGTTTCAAATAATTTATTATACTATAATTTGAGAAATGTTCACAAACCGTATATCATTTTGAGACTTAGTTCCATGGTTAATAACTTAGTTTCAATTCTATTGGTTATATGAAAACCTTTCATATTCAATTTAGAAAAAATAACAAAAATACCATAATGACTTTAATTTTTTCATTCTTTTTTCCTTTTAATTTATTTGTTAGCTAGCTGAGATGGTTTCTTAATATTGAGGGATGCAAAGATTACTTATGCTATTGTCGTAAGTTACACTAAGAATATCAAAATACATAATTCTCGAGTGTTATTTTTCTATCATTAATTTTGCTATGTTAATGGTACTAGAAAAACACTGCAATATCACTATCATTATCTTTCTCTTCACCATTACTCTAAATTTTAATAATAATATTTCAATTAAATTATAAATAATTTAATAAAGATAAATAACATTTAATTAAACAAAAATAATGTGTAATTTTGATAGAAAATGATATTATTCATTAAAAAAAAATTATAGAAAATTTTCTTTATAAGACCACATAATTTTTTATTTAATTAAATATTTTTCATTACAACGAAAAATGTTTTTTTCTCCTATCATTTGACTTAATTAAAAAATAAAAATAAAAAAATTTATACAAATATTTTTTTAGATTTAGTGTAGTGTCTTTTTAGTCCCTCTCGTCACGCATAGGACTATAGTAATAAGAATCTTCTGATAAGCAATAGTTGGTGTATAACGAATCAACTCATTAACCTAAAGTTTTTAGGCTTTTCATGTCTTTACAATGTATTTGCTATGGTTCAATGGATTTCACCATCTTATTTCGCCTCTTTCCAAGGCGGGGAGGCCAAAACCATAGGTTATGCACATCGATTTAATTATTTTTTGAAAATGCTAAACTAATGCTAGCATAAAATGTTATCTGAATAATGTTGTTGTATTCAAAGTAAAGTAACCCTAGCTAGCTGAGAACCAATAGTTATGCAAAGTAACCTAGGCAAGTGGAGCATCAATGTATGGGAGCCAAGTGGAGTATTGTACTTAGTCAGTTGAGTGGGTGTCCAAGCTAAAATGATTTATAGTCGCTAAGGTTGACACTTGTGAATGCAAGTTGGTGCAATGTCTACAGTGGCATCAGAGGCACCAATGGAAGATGAAAGCTAGTGGGAACGGGAGGATTCTAGTTGTGTAGCTGGAAGACGGAAGCTGAAAAGAACGAGAGGATTCTAGTTGTGTATCTAGCGAGAATGGGAGGATCATATTTGTGTTTCTTCTAGCGGAAAACCAACAAAGGGAACAAGAGAGATCTCAAAACAAGAGAGATAAGGAAGTGAGGTTTTGTGGATGTATGGCATGTCCATAACATTATTCAGTTAAATCAACTTCTGGGTTTTGGTGGTTTAGCTCCTTGAAGTGGCCTTGACCATCACATTTAGCATTGTTGATAGACTGAGCACCTTACCCTTTAGGCTTCTCTTAGGGCAGTAGAGGTCCAGTTCAAAAAAAGCTACAGACTCTAAACACCATGCGCTATCCTACCCAACATGATTCATGGAGCAGGAAAATTACCTTTACTTCTAGCACAAAAGATGATGCTTCTATCATCTATGTCACCTTGGCTCTACCTCCACCTTTTTCTTTGCAACCAAACAGCATTAACCTCCTTCCTATTCTCGGTAAGGTCAAACTAACCTGGGACCTATTGGTGCTTCTAGATGCAGTTCCAAGTGTTTCCAGCAGTTAGAGTGTGGGGTTTATTCCCCTCTTTTTCATATGCAGTTTCAGATCTTGACCTCAATATTGGTCGTACCATTCTTGGTCATAATATATTTCTTAGAATCAAAGCGAATACCATCCTAAAGCCATGTTTGGAAAAGAGAGATCTAGAAATGAAGTTCTTATCGATGTATGGCATGTGCTACTTTTGGAGAGCTTCTATCTATGAATGGGGAGTAGTCTATGAATGGGGAGTAGTCTACGAATAGGGAGTAGTTTGTTATGCTAACCTATATATGTGAATGTGGATCCATTTCCACTGGAAGTAGGGGCAGGGGAAACATACCCTCCCCGGATTCTTGTCCACCTACTATCATCTCAACTTCACCTCAAGCTAATTTTTACCACTTCCTTTGTTTCATCCTTGCTTAGAATCCTATGTCGGATCGCAATGCAATATGAAAGATAGAGCTACATGTTTCCCATGAAACTATGTTATCGAATCACCTAGTGCCCAAATGAACAATGTGTTGCTCGCTCTGAAATGACCGATGTGATGCTCAAGAAGATGTATTCTTCATCATCTACCTCCTAAATGAATGTTGTCCTGCTCAAGGGGATGTATTCTTCTCCACACAGCTCCAAAATGAACGATGTGCTACTTAAGTCGATGTATTTTTCATGTTCTTAAATAGATTCATGCGGCCATTGACCATGGTTATTCCATTTGGGAGGCATGGCTCTCAATGCATAGGGAATTCTTAGAAATTACATTCACTAGTAGCTAGATAAGCATCACCTACCAAGCTAACCAATTTCAAGTCCCATCACTCAATCATCTTTAATGGAAAGTGACTATAGCTACAACACACGCACATAAAATGGTAGAAGAAAGCACTTGTCCAGGAATTGCAAGGTTCTGGAGACATGTGACATATGTTGAGCTAACTGAAACACAAAAACACAAACATATGACATTTGTTGAGCTAATTGAAACACATAAGAAGGCACATTAGAGTGCATTTAATTTACTGTTAGGAAAATAGTAAAAACAATATCCATCAAGAATATTTTAATTTTAATAATTATTTCTTATTAATGTTTTTAAGTGGTGTTTTTTGATTTACAAGTTTATTTTTATTGTAAAGGGGTTCTTTTGAAGAAATTGGAAAAGGTTGATACTTCCCCTATGATTATTTCATTTGTGAATTTAATTTTCACATGAGCTTATGCTATCTAATTTGATGTCTAAATGATGGACATGTCATGGAATGTAAAATCCTTATTTTTCTTGCAAAATTTTTTATTTTTGTTTCCATTAAATTGTTTCATACCCAAGAAAGGTTTGATTGTTTAGCTGTAGGACTCTAATTTTACCCTAAAAAGGTTCATGCATACTATCTTAAGCATCTTCATTAATGTGTTTTTACATGGTCTAGATATTTTATGTAGTAAACTCTTCAAATATATGTTGTTGTTGTGTTCAAATATTTTGTGATTATAGTGGTAGTTCCAATTGAGCAAGCTCATTTTAACTTTTTCTTTAGATGCAAAGGTTATTAGACATGTCATTGGCATGTGGCTCCTTACATTTATTTGGAGGTTGTTAATTAATGACATCCTCAAGACATGAAATGGGTATACAAAATTGTCTGATATAATTGTTTACATTATTAAGATATAAAGGGCGATAAATGGACGAGAATGGACCATGAAACTGATAATTCTTAGCAAATACGAAAAGAAGAAAAGGAGGTTGTTTCAGCTATAGCAACTATGCTATCTGATCTATGTGGACAGGGTGAATGGATGCTAGTATCTAAACTTCATTTTGAGGTGAAAATTATTTATCCCACGTGAGAATTAGATAAATCCTATTGTTTTATATTATTTTATTTTATTTTTATGTGAGGCAAGGTCACCATTTAGCTTGTTAAAAATGGTAATGGAGACAAAACTGTAGGGGAAGCCTTCTCTCAATAAAAGGATATAGATATTGACCAAAGAAATGAAAAGAAAAAATATAAAGGGTTAATAACAACCTTATAATGATCAAATTTCAAGTTGAATACTCAAACTTTGAAATGACATTAGTGTTGTTAGGAACCAACTCTATATGTGCTCAAACCCTTTGATGTTTTCAATTATCTGAATTCACTCATCTCTTGGAGGAAGAAATCCCAAGGAGGATGCTATGATCTTGAGATGATAGAGTGGTTAGAGAATGCTAATATCATGCCACTGTCAAATATAGATTTTTGCGACTATAATTTCATCTACTAGTAAATGCAGTTTTAAAGTTGTAAAGACTTGATATTAATGAAAAAAAATTCTTAGATTTCCTTTCCAAAATGTGTAGAGTTCATTGATGTAGAATTATCAAGGAGAAGAAAATTATGAATTATTAGATTTTCTTTGCATGTAGAATGCTTAACCGTAGAATCTGATTTTCACTTATGATTAAGGATCAAAACTTGATTACTGCTATAAGAATGCTATAGCATCTAGACTGCACGTAGATGCATATGAGGGTCAATAGTTACTTACTACTTTATGAAAGCTACAATAGTCAATTTTTTATTAGTTTTCTCTACTTTCCTATTACCTATGTGGAAATCTGGTCTAATGGAAAAAAAAAAGAAAAAAATTCATTTGTATATCTCTGCCAAATGCTGCTAATAATGTTAGCCTTGCTTTTGTTACCATAATAGTAACATTTCTATGTCTATAATGACCATTTGCTAAGCAATATAATGTGATTTCTTTTTACATTTCTTATTACATGCAACAAAAAAGCCATCCAATTTTATATTTACTACCATGATATCAGTAACCAGTCTTCTTTGGACATGTAATTATTTTTCTAATATCACATATTAAATGTTATTCATTAAAATATTATGTGAAGACATTGGAGGTGATTGACATAAGGTAGCCATAATTGGGAGTATTATATTCTTAAGCTAATATTTTTAAGTGTATCATGTCCTTTGATTCTGCAAGTTGATTTATTTTATTGGTTTTGGATTATTAATGATAATGGATAGAAATAAGATCAGTATAGAAACATTGATTTAATTCAAGCCCTTCAAATTTAAAGCTCAATTATGTTTTTCCATTTTTTGTGCAGCTACTTGAGTATTATAGTGGCATTTTTCATAAAAATAGGATAAGTATTTGACATCAAATGATTGTACTACTACTAAAAGTAAAAGAACACCATAGGTTTGGCTTATTGAGTTGCTCTGAAAAAATCTGGAACACTTTGTTCTCATTTCTACTTTTCATTAGGCTCTCGTGAATATGAAGAGACTACGCATTAGTAAATCTTGTACTAATATTTTTATCGTTATTGTTGATTCTCAGGTTGTGTGACTGTTCCAAAATTCTAACCATTGTTCTTTTCTCCAGAAGTCATTTGTTAGCATACAACAGAGGATTCAGATCAGTGTTTCCCTCCCTAATTTTACACTTTAGAGGTCATACGATACGGTGGCCAGATTTGACTACAGTATGATATAGATTCCAAATAAAGGATAGAAGGTGAACACTGTCTCATGACTCCGCCTTCCAAGTTTCTTTTGAGTAGTTGTCTTGGATACATTTGTGGGGTTCTGGTTGGAGATATTGTGTATATATATGTATATATATGAACAAAATTGTATGTATTAGTTTCTCTTGTATGAATGCATGTGATAGTGTGATACCTTGTGGTAGACCAAGATCAGGTAGTAGAGGAACTTAATATTTGAACTGATGCATTAGTATATATGTTGCTATTTCTATGCTATTATGATAATAAATCATTGCCATTTTTATGATACTATGATAATAAATCGCTAGACTTAGGAAAATATAGATAAATAATTAAGTTTTTATGCTCGACACCTTAAAGCTTAAGGTTCATAATATATATGTAATTTCAATATGGATTTATGCGCAGAAGGTTTGTTATGCATAAGATAACCATGTCAACATTACTCTGACAACATCGTGGGAATTGGGCAGTAGTAACTGCATTGCATGTGTATGTTCTACAAAGACTTCAAGATATTGTTAAGTCTAAATGTTCAATCTTTATTGTGCCTGAAGGTTAAACCATTAATGTTGTTTAAGAATTCTTGCTACAGAATATGCTTAACAATTGAGCTGATATAATTGACTTATTAAGGAAGTCAAAGACCACATCACAGACCCACGTTGCAGTTATAGCAATTAATGTTCCTGTAATAGTTGAATTTAATGTATTAGTGAATACGGTCAAATTTCAATTTTAAACTATGAACCAAATTAATGATTCCTACAGCGAAATTCTCGTGCTTATGCCCATTGAGGATAGCTCCGCTATCTACAGTTGACCATGACATAAACTATAAGGAATATCATATGAGTATAATGTTACGTATATGTGAGTGGTCAATGGAGGAGGCATGTCCTCACACTTACACCCACTTAAACAAATTGGTTATGTGCATTGAAGATATGTTGGACTACGTAGATATCTATTGTAGACTTGCTACATTAAGATTTCAAATCAGGTAAAAAACACGGAAGCTAAACAAAGACAATAGCAATTAAATAAGAGAAAAATTTGTTAAACTTGTGCTCATGTTTGTTGTTTACTGATATTCGCAATAATGGTTAGGGGTACATGCTACTCGATTGAGTGGAAAATTTTTTAATTTAATCGTCTTGATTTTTGAAGCCAGAAATCTCTATTTCATATGATAATAGAAATAGATGTAAGCAAAGACAACATTGATTAAAAAAAAATTGTCTGGGATGGTTAAATTATAAATAAAGAAAATTGACACCTATACAAGTACGATGTAGGGACTTGGCTAAATGAAATGAAGATGGTGTTAAGCTTATAAGTCACTGTTAAATAGTAGGAAAATTTTTGTGGTGATAAAGATAAGGTGTTGGGGTTAATACTTAATAAGTAGGAACCCTTCCATGTTAGGAATTGAGACACCTCCTGGACTCGTCATTGAACTTCTAATTTCGATAAGATTCTAATTGAAAAGAAAAAATGATTATGATATAGTATTATTCAAAAGTTAGTACTTGTAGATAATTAAAAGTGGGTATTGATGTATACCTTGAATTGTGGAAGAAATTATATTTTCCATGGGATGTCATGAAAGTATGCATAAATTCACTTTTACATCCATATATAGAACTTTCAGTTGCTTGAATTATATCGAAGGTAATATTTAGCATAAATTATCATGTACAAATGATAAGAAATCAAGGTGTACCACTCATGAATATGTCATGTTTACACCAAGAGAACTTGTGAGTATTGTGTTGTTTCTTATTAATATTGGCATAATTGGCAAGTGTGTCCTGCATTTAAGACATGGATGTTGCTTGGTTTATTTTATAATAAATTTTCTATCATAGTTAAGCAATGAAACCTTTTTAGCATACATGTATTATTAAGTGATTATGATAAGAAACAATGAGATGAAAACTATGAGAAATTTTCATATTTTAAACAATGGATTAATCACACCTTGATAGAATTATGGTCATATTGGAGGATTAATTAAGTAGGTATTAATTCCTACTATTACATGAAAATCCTTATAACCAAGTCATTAAGGCCTACATAACTATTTTCCCTAAACAAGTGGCGAGAAAGGAAGACGATAGATTGGGAAGATCAATGCCATAGGATATTATACTTATGGTGAGAAAGGTGTGATGATGGTAGAATAATCATCCACTCTCGAATGTTTGTAGCATATGAAACGACGGATACAATGAAATTAACAAGGTTTAACAATTAATAATTACTATTATGACAAAGGTTATGCACAAATTGTAGTTCTCTACTATGGTTATGGAAGAGGGCTACCCTGTTAGGTACTAACCATGAGCCTCTATGATAAATATGGCCTATTGGTAGGATACAATTAGTAGATGATTTTGAACGTGTTATGAGAATGTTGACTGAGAAAGCTTGTAAGCATTTTAAACATTGATGTAATTGACATATATCATCATGATATTAACATTATGGATGGCTTCAATAGAGGAATTCCATGTTTGTATTATTGTTTTATTGTTGTATGATACATATACTCATGCCTTGTCATGGATTGTTTGCTATATTGTTATCATAAGCATGGTTAAGGGGTCATCAAGATAAACTTGTTGTGGAAGGAATCATGCTAAAATCTACACATAATAATAAGGCATATGAATTATAATATGCATACTATACTATTGATATTGTAACCAAATGAAATTTGGAAATGATTTGCACTTGACAAAACTTTCTCTGATTACATAAATGAGCCATACTCATACAAAATTATTATCAACTCAGAACAGTTGTTTTAATTTCTAAAAAAAGATACATGAATGTTTGGTATGATACTAACATGGTAGGAAAATATGTGGACACAATGTTTTCATGCAGGTGATACCATGGGAATGGTACGATGGGTAGTAGCACAGATGGTACTATGTACAGTAGTAGATACAGTACCTGTAACATTACATGTGTTATATGATTGGAAATAATATGTATATTAGTGTGTATAATAGACATTTTTTCATATATGTATGAAGACATTACATAAATGTCTGGGAAGGCAACCGACCTGGAGGTTACACAGAAAATGTTAAGTACAATTGGTATAACTAACCATGGTTAATTGCAGTTTGGCATACATACAGTTTCGATGAATATATATGATGAATATATATTGTTATGTGAACTAACCTGTTATGACCTTGCAGGCATATTAATGTGGAAAATATGCTAACTAATGTATTGTATGCAGAGAGACTGCAAGAAGCAGTTGTTCAACAAGAGCACAAAGGCTTGAAAGAATGCAAGTAGAGAACATGCATTCTTCAGATAAAATAAATGATAAGCAATAGACACTTTAATAATAATAAGTAATAGATTATGATATTTATCATAGTTAAAATTTTGCATCTATAAATTCTCACAAATGGTTTGAAAACAATGTTACAGGTAGCTGTGAAAGGAGAGAAATCCTTAAGACCGATGTAGCTATGGAAGGAGATGTGCTGGGAGCACTCCTTGTGACCGATGTACATCAGAAAAGTTTCATCAGATGGTAGAGCCATGAGGGCTATTGATTTAGAAACAAGCTACCTGTAAACGAGGACATGATGCACTGATACATCGAGGATGGTGTAAAATTTAAGTGGCGGAGTATGTAACACCCCTCCCTTGTGTGATAAAGTATTGTAAACCTAAGCTGAGTTAAAGCTAGGTGTGATATCCTCCCTTGTGTGTTAAATGAGTTTAAACCTAAGCTGAGGAAAGATAGGTGTGATACCCTTCTTTGTGGGTTAAACTATTCTAAACCTAAGCTGAGGAAATCTAGGTGGTGTGTAATATGAAAAGAAAATGTGTTATTAAAGAAATTAATAAAATTAATCACTTGGAGGGTGAAGCACCAAGAGGGAGGAAATTCTTGGCAAATCGCATGAGGAATGGGATAGAGATGAATCTTTCATGATAAAGCTTTTGGATGTGATTCTAGATAAGCTTGGATGGATTGGAGATCCATCGGATGGATGGGAGATAAAGATCCATTGGACATAAAAGCTTTGCGGGAGATAAAGACAATATTTTATGAGGAAAAGCCTCACAGGAGATAAAGACAATCTTTTCCGAAAAAGACCTAGGAAAATGGAAAAATCCATAAAAGTGGGACGCTGCTAATGGTAACTAAATCATGAAAGAGGGTATTAAATACCTAGTTCATTGATCAATTAAGGATAGTTGATCCTTTGCAAGATCTTTGGCTCAGGGGAAATCATAGGTGATTCATGTTTGGGTGGTGGTGCTCCTCCCTCCAAGTGATTGTTTAGATGGATTCGCATGCATGGAATGGTTGTATGTCAGTCTCTTACCCTTCATGTGAATATTTTCTTTGGTTCAATATTGGATATGTTGCATCGCCTTGGCTTATGTGTTAGTATGATGCTATCTATATTCATGTGATGGATTCCATTCTTATCCATATGAATGAGTAGGATACTAAATGAATCTAATGAAGATCTTCTTTATGTTAGTGAAGGAACCTTTAATGCTATATAAAGCCTCTGGTTAACATCGCAAATAGTGGTAGATATTTGTGGATCATTATAGTATAATGTAAATAACATAATAATCTATGATGGTCAGATTTTCTATTGCATGCATACTTTTGATTTGCATTCTGTCAGTTGCTTAAGAGTAATCTTTATGATGGAAATGATGGATTCTTAATATGCATGTGTTCTCAATGCATCCTTATGTAGGTGGATGAAAACACTTATGAGCAATCTGATTAAAGAGTAGATGTGATGAAAGTGTTGCATGTGATTATCTGAATTACTGAATTTATAAAGTTTATGCATGCATTATGGTAACTAGGATTTACTAGTGTTGAGGAAAGTTATTGGCATGAGATATAGAGGCATGCAGACAAACTAAGAAGTAATTTGTAGCCTTATATCTAAGGGTTAAGGATATTGATACCATGCATGTCACAAGAGGCTTTATTCTTGCTTGTTATGACTCCTCCTTCCTTCCAACTGTGGTTGTGTTTTTAAAATCATTCGATGAAGAAGAATTAATGGGTCTATGGTATAAGGTTACTTCTTGAAAGTGATGTGACATTTCAACTAGGGGAAAGGAACGTGAAATCTTAATTATATCTAAGTAAATTTTTAATATTTGGGGGATTAGGGGTATTTTTCCTGGTAGGCCATGCACGTACATTACAATTCTCTAAATATAAAAGAAATGTCAGCTATAATAAAAAAGGAAAAAAATATATTCTATGCATTTTTTATTAGTTTTCCATATTACCTAATATCATGTAAAGTAATTAGAAGTAAAAAAATATGTGAGTAAGATGTTTAAACGTTGCTAAATATTTTAATACATGAATATCAACTTTATATATATATAAATATATATATATATATATATATAAATATATAAGATAGGAGAAAATATTTTAATGCACTATAGAATAAAATATCCAATGTGATTTATGAATAAAATATTTTAATATGAATTAATATAAAATGGCTCAATACACACGTTATGTAATCTCTATAACATTCAAAAAGTGAAAGAAAGAAATTTGATCCCTCTTAGCTCATGTTAGATCTGTTCTATAGATGGATCTATGCTGGTTCTACAATCCAATATGAGCGACATGTGTAAGTATGTCACGTCCTCAAAAAAATAATCAAAATCATTTTCAAAAGAACAAAAATTAAATAACCATATAAATAATCAATTAAAAATCTATTACCACAACAATTAAACCACTTGTTGATATTTCACTTTCACTCTTCAAGTAATACAATATTTAGATGTCTATCTTAAATAATATAATTTTAGAAAGATATATATATATATATATATATATATTATATAATATATATATATTAGTTGTTCTTATAAATATCTCAATAGAGAACTTAAATAAACTATTTGAATATCCATATTAAGTAATATATTTTAGTATGAACTCTCTCTCTCTATAGAAAGTGTGTTTATATATGTGTACCTATTAATGTTAATCTTAGTTCTAAAGGAAAAAGTAATTAGAAGTAAACTAGAATAGTTACTTAATAAGAGGAAAATGTGTAACACATTCAATTTTTAATATAAAATGTTATTAATGATAAAACTGTAACTCATTCAATTTTTAATATAAAATATTATTAATTGTAAAATATCAAAATATACAATTTAAACAACGAAAATTTAGCACTATAGATCTATATTAATCACATATTTACCGAGCACTAAAATAGATTAATGAACCTGTAATTTTTTTCAAGTTTGAGATTTGATCCCTCTACATTCATCCCTCCTAAAAAGAAAATATTCTCTAAATAGAAAAACAATGTCATCTATAATAAAAAAAGAAAAATATATATATGATATGCATTTTTAGTTAGTTTTCCGTATAACCTAATATCATGTAAAGTAATTAGAAGTAAAAAAGAATATGAGTAAGATCTTTAAATGTTATGTTGTTGGGTGTGGAGCCTGATTATCTTCTATATTCAAAAGTACTGCCACATTGGACCCCAGTTCAAAATGGGGGCGGCAACGCCACCTGTAAAATATTCACTACAGGGGGGGCGGCTACGACCTTTGGGAGCCCCCCCCCTAGTGGGGGGGTTTCGGGGGCAGCGCCCCCGAAGCTAAAAACAGCTGTAAAATTGCCTTGTAAAAGTATAGTAATTTCTAGTCAATTTGGGTCGTTCATTAGGCGTATGATCTGACAGTAGAACTTATGTTTAGTTTAGGGTTTTTGGCCCTAGAAGGCAACCCCTCTTTTTGTATGAGGGCATTTTATTTGAGGCTGCGAGATAGATGTGTATTCTGTGTGAGCGAGAAACAGAGAGGTGAGACTGTGAGAGAAGACAGAGAATATTACAGCGGATTTGCTGTAGGTTGTGTCTCTTCATTTTGGTGGATAATAGAAAGGAAGGACTAGCTGTTTGGGGTGGACGCAGCCCAAACTTGGTGAACCACGTATATCTGTGTCTCTCTTGTTTTGTGCGTTTTCTGTGTTTATATTTCTGCAATATTTTATGTGTTCCATTTCTCCGTAATATTTAATATTCTAACATGT
>APFE030352707.1:0-46375 GCA_000404065.3 Pinus taeda
AATGCATGTTTAGAGAAGGATTGCTCTTAATTGTCTTGTTTGTCACTAGAAAGTCTTAGGCTTCTAGGGAGGTTGGTTTTGTCTGCAAGATTAACTCTTTCCGCATGACACACGTCCACCTATGTCGATGGGTGTAGACGCGTGTTGTGCAAACACTTCACAGAATAAGGATCGAAAAATAGAACTCGACATGGAAGAAAAGGCGATGCACTCCACAAACAGTCCATGGTGGAGCATTAAAAGGCTATGCGGAGTCATGAACAAAGTTCACATGAAGAAATGAACCAACTGGGACCTATGTGTACCAGCAGTTCGATGGGCTTATAGGACCATAAGAAAACACTGGAGCATGGAAATGACCCCAACATTGACAAGAAGAGATGCAACCGGGAGGACAGAGAAGAATCCCCAAACCATAGCTCTTGCAGTTGGGATAGGACATGAGGACCTAGGTAAAGGAGTTAGGCAATTGCAGGAAGCCATTTGGTGAGGGAGCTTGAAACTTCGCGAACTCGATGAAGAGCAGGCACGGTTGAGAAAGAAAAGTGTGACATTGGATGAATAAATCAGTGAATTGGAAACCGAAGTCATGCAAGCAGGCTGCGAGAAACTAAGTATGTTGAGACCAAGTCTAGCTAGCCTTACTACTGCATTAGAAAGAGTTGCAACCCTGCTATCATGGTTGTGATTGCACCTTACTAAACAGGGGAGCATACCATACAAAGAAGAATGAGATGCACTACCGGACACAAGGGTATTTGAAGGGTGCTCGCAGCCCGGGCTAGCAGGGAAATTGAAGCCTTGCACCGAGGGTGTGACCACCTGACTATTTGTAGGAAGCATAGTCTTAGCACTCCAAGCAGTTGAAAGAAGGCACGGGACTATAAACAAGTCTATAGGAGAGTTGTGCGGGAAGGAGGTTTCGCGTAGGGCCAGTATGTCACAGGTGTCGCGGTCACGCAAAAGGGGTTGTGCTGCTATGCGGGTAGGCTGGGAGGTTACCATTGATGTCACTGTTCATGACAAGAGGTCTCATTTAAGGTAGAAAGGAGTGGGTGGCGGGCCATTAAGAGAAGAATTAAGAGCTAGATTAGGGATGATCTGCTGCCAAGAAGGTATTAATGATGCAGAAGTGGAGGGAATGGAAGAATTCAAATTCAAATGTTACTATAAATTCCCTTGGCGTAGCCTCAAGGCAACACTTGGTTGTTTAAGAGTTGAGCAAGTACAGAGCATTGAGCACCAAGCTACCTTGCCACCCGTAAGTATGCCACTGAACGCACCTAGTGTAGAAGCAATGTCGGTTGCAAGGACCAAAGTGCGATTCACGAAAGTAGCCCCAGAACCCTGTGTGACCCAAGAGGAGCTTGGAGAGGTACCAGTTTCACCAGAGGTTCCCAAGTCCCCATGCACACCACAACAAAGAAAAACAAGCAGCCCTTGGGGCCAGTTTGGGTGTCACGATGGAACCCACGATTTAGTCAATTGTCAATGACCAAGAAGGGTAAAGCTGTTACCGTTGAAACAGAGGACGAGGAAGAAGATTTGCAAGTCCTAATCGCCCAAATTGAAGCACAGGACAATGAGGCAGAGAATGTTTCCCACATACCTTCGGCGATAATGTTACCCCCCTACATCCCCCCATGGATAGGGAAAACCAAGATACTGAAGGACCTGGAGGCCACGAAGAGTGCGCTCCAGACCCCACTTCTTCCGAACGAAATAAGGTTTGACAGTCCACCGTTGGGATGGGTACCTAATATAAATTTTGAATACTAGGACCTCGCGGACAATGAGAAGTTCTTGTAGCTAGCCACAGAGCAATTATTGTAGCAGAAATGGTTACGCGGGGTGGAGAAGTCTGGGTTACTACATCTGTGGTGGATACCCCACTACCACTGTGTGTCCATCACGATCTTTGTCATTTGGAAGCTACTGTGTTTAGTTCATGATGGGTATCTCTGGTTGGAGCCTATTACCATCACGGCTGATTGAATTCATCGGATTTCTTGACTTCCCATCAAAGGAAACAATCCCTCAACCATAACAGGAAAGGGTGGCAACTCGGCCCTCACAGAAGTGATGAAGGCCAAATATCAACTAGAGAAGAGGAAGTGATGGTATGTAATAGCAAGCATCAAGGACAAAGGGGTTGGGGTCACCACCCAGCTGCTGGCCGGTAACCTCACGAGGAAATGCCATGCAGATGAGCTACTAGCATTTGTGATTGTGTTGGCAGAGCAGTGTGCAGAGGGGGTCCTGTTCAACTAGTCGTAGTTTCTTTGCGAGGAATTTTCGATAAATTGTTGGCAGGCCTAGGAGCAGGGTAAGACCTTCCACTACATGTGGTTACTCTTATCCATCTTGTTGGTTGCAGGGGAGCCGCCGAAGGACAGCTAGTTTCCCACCATTGAGAAGAACCTACTCGAAGCCACGAGGTACACCTCACTCTAGGTGATGAAAGACGTGACAAGGGTTCGTGAGATCAAGGTGTTTTGGACATTCATGGAGGCGAGCATCCAAACTTGGATCAACCATAGGCTGTGTTTGTCCCTGGCGGTATACAACATTTTGAAAAGCGTGATAGAATTCAAGGTGGATATGCATAATCTATATATCCGAGCACGAAAGGATCCAACTTGAACATGGGTGAAGCTTCCATTCATTGCAACGGGCGATGCAATCTTCGAGGTAATGGTGACATGGTCTTCGAAGTGGCACATTTCGGACTTGGCAGAAATGGAAAATATCGCAACATAGCAACGGAATAGGGAGACCAAGCTGCACATCGCGAAGCTATTGGAGAGAAAACACCAGGAACAAGAAGTGGCCACGCAGTGGAAGGTGGATGAGGCAGCAAGGAAGAGACTGAGGAAGGTCAGGATATGTCCACAGAGTAGGACATACAGGGGGAGGATGAGGCAGAGGAACGTACAACAATATCTACCCAACTCAAGAGGCCGCGCATCTATGAGAAGCCAACCGCCCGAAAGAAGATAAAGACAATGAAGACCCCTGAGGGAGACCTTCTTAACAGTGGTGAACCAGTTTGTGATGTCACTAAGGATGCTCTAGCAGAGTTGATGACGGAGCAGACCATTATGTTGGGGGCGCTCAAAGCACAGTTGCAGGCATTATAAGTGTGACCCCCAGGAGTGATGACACCGCACCTAATGGACGGTGCAGCCAAAGCTAAGCAGATGTTGCGCACTCACACAACAAACACTCTGGTGTTACCAGAAGGCACTGTCTTAATAGAAGTCGAAGGTGACATGAGGGGCTGGGGGTTGAATTTAGTTGCCCTTCCTAGAGAAACACTAAACTAGATGCAGGATGGGGTAACTGCTGAGCTTCGCGCCAGGGAGGGCCGCGCTCTCCAAGTCTTGAGCAAGTAGAAGGAAAATTTAGACCAGCTCAGCCTGCAGCGCGACAACCTGGTCGTCCAAAACCAAGGATTAGAATAGGCAATGGAAAAGGCTTGTAGTAGCATTCAAGAGTTGGTCGTGCTGGCGGCACTCCCCACCATGGAAAAAATTCATCAACTGGCAACAGGAGTCCACAGGACTCAGGAAGAGGCTGCAAAGGTTCATTTGGAGCTAAACTTGTAGATCGTGGAGCTGCAACTGAAGGCATAGTCCTCTACGTCCCTGGAAGTCACAGAGTAGTGCCACCACACCATTCAATCGGGGTTGAAAGAAAAAGAGCATGCTGTACAAGAATGCACAGGATTGTTGGACCAGTCACTCTTCACACTCACTTCACTGTAAGAGGACCCAACGCTACAATAGTTAGTGATAGAAGTGTGGGAATTGCAATAGGCCTATGACAATGTCTGGGGGACCACGTAGATGGTCGCCCTTACTCAGCAATTAGCTAAGATGAGGAAGGCTCAGGCTCTAAAGGAGCAGGTGGACGCCACACACTACAAAGAAGCAAGGCTTAAAGAACGCATCCAGCCTTAGCTTGAGGAAGCATTCAAGGTCACCACCACAATCGAATAAAAGCTGGCCTAGATGTAGGACACATATGCACAAAAGCAAGAGGGTGCCTCTGAAAACGATGCATCATAGAGTCGTGCACAATTGATACAACAGACAGTGGAGGAATGTGTGGAAAACTTCCGTGAAGCATAGAAGTTGTTGGATGGCCTCAAAGAAAATATCACCGCACTAGCCGAGTGACTTGGGACGAGTCATGTTAATTGTGTTGGGGGCCTGTTGGGAAGCAGATCCCCCCATAGCAAATTTTTGGGGCTTGTAACCCAAATTTTGGTCAACATTAATGTAAGACCCCGTGAAATGCGGGCATAGAGTGCGAGAGTTTAGGGTGGTCCACCCTAAAATATTGTAATTTAATATAGAGTGGGTCGGCCTACCCATGGTTCGTAGACCATGGTAATGTATAAATAGAGTGATGCTCTAAGGGTAGAAGTTAGTTTTTTGGTTAGTCTGAATCTTAAGTGATATAGGTTTTTGAATGCGATATTCTTTTTGAGTCTGTAAGTCTCAGTCTTGGGTGGTAGGAGTAGGAAGAGGCTTTGCAACTGAGTGCACAGAGGCCTGGTAGAGTCCGCAACTATATGCTCGAACCCCTGCAGCTGAGTGCGTAGGGTGGAATTAGATTGTATTGGAACAGAAGGTTAATGAAAGATAAGTTACTTTTGGAATATTGTGCATCTGATCTGTGTGTTTATGTTTCGGTTATAGCCTTCGATATTTTACAATTTATGATTGCACACACTGGTTATAAATGTTAAATGAGTAAATAAGAATACTGGGCCCACAAAATTTAGTTAGATCTATAATAATAGCATCACAAGGGTAAAGGATCTAGGCAGTGCCTCTTCACGCTCTGTACAGAGCTACATGACGGTTAGACAGCTACATAGAGCAGCACAAGCACGTAGGATTGGTTCGCGACCTTCTCAGACCTCATCAAGACATCCCTAGGGTGTGGAAAACTGGTTCTAGCACCCTCCCATACTACCTCAGGTGAGACCTCAGTCCGCACTCCGGGAAATATTACCGAAAGGGCTGGCAGTTTCGAGATTTGTTTTGCTAAAACACTTTTGAACCAGGGTTAGGCCCCATCAAGCCAACACCACCAGAGGGGAAACTCACCCGATTTTGCTTCCAATATACACAATTTTCATAGAAATCAAAATCCAGAGAACTATTAGTCATACCTTCTACCGTACCTTTACCATGAAGTATTCAAAGTCCCTTCTCTCTATTATGTCCAAGCCCTTGATGCCATAGCATGGTATTTTCTCTAGGGACCACTAGATTTTCTGCTTCACTTTCAGGAACCATAGAACCGTTGCACCCATCAATAACAATGCTACCTTGCAACTTTTACAGAGTTCCAATCGAAACACATCAACACCAGTGCTCCCTGAACCATCTTGTAGGTATCTTTCTCGAACAATGTTTTTACACCTGCATCATCCAACTTGCTTATAAAAATCAAATTTATGGCTAATGCAGGAATATGCAGAACACCTGAAAGTGTCCTAATCCTTCCACCTTGCAACTTCAACTTAACGTTTCTGTGACCAACGATTCTAGCTTTCTACAACTCCATTTTTCTCAGTTGTGTATGGAGTAGTCTTCTATCATGCTATACCACACTTCTTATATAATTCTTCAATTTCCTTGCTGCAAAACTCTCCACCGTTATTTGTCATCAATACCTTTATCTTCTTCTCTGTTTGGTTTCCCACTAGAGCCTTAAATTCTTTAAACCTATCAAAGACTTTGGATTTCTTCTTGAGGATATATATCCATGTATTCCTTGAGAAGTCATCTATAAATGATACATAGTACATAGACTTACCCAGTGATGGAACCTTCACAGGTCCAAACACATCTTTGTGCACAAGTAATAATATATGTTTTGCCCTCTTACTACCATAGGGGAAACTCATCTAATTTTGCTTCCCATATACACAATTTTCACAGAAATCAAAATCCAGAGAGCTATTAGTAATACCTTCTACCATACCTTTACAATGAAGTATTTGAAGGCCCTTCTCTCTAGTATGTCCAAGCCTTTGATGCCATAGCATGGTCTTTTCTCTAGAGACCACTAGATTTTCTGCTCCACTTTCAGGAAGCACAGAACTATTGCACCCATGAATAATAGTGCTACCTTGCAGCTTTTACAGAGTTCCAATCCATACTCCCCGCATCAATACCAGTACTCCCCAAACTATTTTGCATGTATCTTTCTCGAATAGTGTTTTTACACCTGCATCATCCAACTTACTTATAGAAATCAGATTTCTGGCCAATGCAGGAATATGCAGAACACCTAGAAGTGTTCTAATCCTTCTACCTTGCAAATTCAACTTAACTTTTCCATGACCAATGATTCTAGCCTTCCTGTCATCCTCCAAGAAGATATCACCACCATCATATTTCTCATACTCGCAGAACCACTCTCTATGGGGATTTAAGTGAAAGGATGAACATGAGTCAATCAACCATGCCTCATGATCTACATGTGTACTTGAAGAAGCCAACTACACATCTCCACCTTCATCTGAGGTGGTTTTCACTTCTACAGAAGGAGCATCATTAGATCCCTTTCCTTTGTCAGGAGCTTTAGATTTACAGTCCCTTTTGTAGTGTCCTCTCTTTCTGCATTTCTAGCACACCACCTTTACAGGTTTTCCTGGAGATTTAGATCTCCCTCTAGATTTAAATCTCCCACTCGATCACTTATTTTTGTTTTTGTTCTAGGAATGTCTTCGTACAGACAAGGCATCACCATTCTGCCTCTCGATATTTTTCCGTCTCATATCCTCCGTCTGCAAGGATGAGACTATTTCATCAAATTGAAAGGCAGTTGCATTGCTACCTATTGCAATAACCAGATTATCCCACGAATCTAGTAGAGAACACAACAAACTAATGCACTTACCTTCATCTGAAATTTTAATATCAATAGATAATAATTGACTTACCACAGTATTAAATGCGTTCAAATGCTCTGTCACCTAGTCTCCATCTTTCATCCTTAGGTTATATAACTTTTTCCATAGGAACAGTTTATTCACCAGAGACTTAGATTGGTACAAAGTCCCTAATTTGACCCACAAAGCCTTAGCCGTAGCTTCCCCTGATACATTCAATAATATTGAATCTGAGACACACAATCATAGTGTGCTCTTTTCCTTCCGATCCAACTTCTTCCATTCTTCATTAGACACTCCCATTGGTTTAGTACCTAGATCTACCGTGATCCGCTGATATTTATCTACCAACAAATCCTCCATCTTGAGTTTCCATGACTTAAAACTTTGACCATTAAATTTATCGACCTCTATATTTCCACTGCTCGTCATCTTCTTTCACCATGGAAATTGATCATACAGATCTCCCACTGAGCAAGGTCTACCATAGGCCCAAGCGAAACCCCTCGGCAACAAAGGCATCCCTCTTGAAGCCAAAATAGTTCTGATACCAAATGTAGGTTTTAACCCTGTACGGACTACCAGCTTGATTTTTCATTATGTGCCTTTCAATGTTACAATACATATTTATACATGCCGAAGCATCCAATACCATGGACTGAAAACCATCGCGTCCAAAACCATGTGCGAAAACCATGCACAAAGCGATAGGTAGGTTCGCCCCACCTAATATAGTGTCCAGTTTTTTTTTCCTCGAGGTGCTGCCCTGGACCACGTAGAGGGAGGTTACCCACCCCACTCAAACCCCCTGGATAGGGGGGGATGCCGCCTCCGCTGTGACCCCCCCACTGTACAATCGACACAACAAAGGGGGGGGATCTACCCCCCTCTTAACCCCTCTGTTCATGGAAAGAATATAACACAACCCAACATTTTATCAGCCGATTATTTCCAGATGATCCTTGGTTCTTTCATTCCATTGTCACCATATCTTTGGTCGATCATATGATTTCACTTGGTTGTTTTACCCTTGCCTGAGGAACATCGGCAATGAGTGGTCTTATTCGTCAACCTCTTAACCCTTACATGTTTTGAGAAGTTCCATCATGACCATAACTTGTTGCTATCCTTTTATACCACTCGTTCGTCTAGGTGGAATCCCCTTTCATCTCTTTTCAGACTCCAAAAATATGAAAAGATTAACGAGTACTTGTATTTTCAAACTCGTAAAAGTAAATGAATTGACGTCATCTCAGTATAAGTTTACCCCTTTTTCAGGTTGGGATTGACTATTTACGAAAAAGGTACACCTTGGTCGATATAGTCAAGAGGTTCTCTCGAATATTGTTTTCTACCTTTTTGGGTTCGAGAGACAAATTACGAAAAGGGACATGATGGAGTTTTCTTTTTTTGTCTCTTTTATAGACTCTCTAAATATGAAAAAGACACCGAGTTACTCTTTCATCAGACACATTAAAAATTAAATGACAAAAGACTTGTCACTATGACGAGCTCGAGCTTCTCCTTCCTAGGGCTCGTAAAACTTACTGGGATGGATTCATCCGAAGGATGAAATTATACGACAAGAATATGGTATCCTCTTTAAGCTTGTGTAAAAATAAAGAGGTACTTGCTAGAAATAGCTGGGGAAAAATGAAGATGAAACATCCTTTGTATAGGTAGCATGTCACTCTTAAGCACTTTTCCTCTCTGGTTTGGGATATCCTCGCTTAAGCACTTTTCCTCTCTGGTTTGGGTGATCCATTTTGCCTCTCATCTCACTATTCTATTTCGTCACTATGACCCTTGGTCCTTTGTTGAGTTTAATGTTGCCACACTCCTGAGTCATGTCACCAATATGTTCAAGAGAAGTCCAATCTACAATTATTTACCTATATGTTTTTTGAGTCATTGCTACAATTCTGAATATTATTCCACTTTATTCCTTGTTTTGTATCGATGATGGGGGATTCATTATTTCCCTCCTTCGGTAGGTCACTTCCTTTCGACTTCATCTCATTATCCAAGAAGATGACTTAGGAACTCCCTTTCAATACCTTAGAGCTCGTATGCTCTAATGGACAATTCTTCACATCTGACGATAGGTCTTCATTATTGACTTTTGAACGGGTGATTCCACGAGTGTTCGACCTCAGCCTCATTATCACATTCACGGATTATACTGTTGTACTTTGAGAGTCATTGTCATTATTGGTGGTTTCTCTCGTACCTGTTAACAGTCCACATCATTGGTCAGTCATCAAGTGGTTTTCTAGCATGTTCGACTTCAACACATTTATTCGCATGATAGGATTCATACAATGATCGGGTTGAGATGGAGCACAAAACCCTGAGTCTTGTCTGTTATGACTCAAGTTGCATGGAGTTATATATTATTCATGATTGTACACATGTTTCTACTATACGGATGGCTGTGATCATATCGTGGGACTTTATATTTATGATGATCCTTATTATCTGGATGGTTGTGCCCATACCATGGATATTTTCATATAGTCTTCATTATCCGGATGGTTTCGTCCATGCCATAGATTCATGTATTGATCTCAGATATGTATAAATATATGCGTCCTTCATTTTTAGATCTCCTGATAGTGCATTTCCTCATCCTTGCCAAAAGATCGTAAAGCATCTCAACCATCACTCCTCGTTCCGCCTTCATGCTTTAGGGGGCATTTTCTACATAGTATTTTGGCATGCCTCCTGCACTTCCCTGTGACATACCCTGAAGTGCCCAAAACATGATCATTATACAATATACTCATCCATGTATAGAGCTCAGATCCCTCCTTTAACTTTTCTTGGAAAATATCTGGAGCTTTCCCTGAAGAAATGGCTCTTGAAACCCTAAAATGAGGGTCATCACCCTTATGAAGCCCAAAATCATGATGATTTCCTGTTGCACCATGTTAAGCCAATGAGGGCATCACCGCGTTCCCTTTCATATGCACGATGGTCACAAAATGGAAGTTTTCCCAAAGAGGATGAGAAGCTTCATAATCTAGAAGCTTCCAGAGCAGCGAGTTGGAGGTGGTTTCGCATAGATGAGGTCGAATCCTCTTAATTTGACCTGTTGGTCTCATCCCTATGAGCTACCTCCTTGATATGTGGGCCTAACACTATCTTTGGAGGAGTCCTAACTCCCTCTCCTCTCCCATTCCCAAATGGTTGGTTTATGTCCATTTGCACCCCTATGTTGAGCTTCTGCTTAGAGGGTATTCATTAGACTTGGAGAAGGAGTGTTTGTAGAGTTTCTTGGCTCAGACTTGGAATGCCATTGAAGGAGAGCCTTTAAACATCAAGGCTATGGTTGTAAGCTTCCCTTTATTCTTTAAATAATATAAAACTACTGGTTCATCTTCGCAAAATATATATGTTCATGTATGTATTAGTTTGACATTCCTTGATCAACTAAGCAGGTTATTGTTGGATTCGCTACTGGTTTTGGAATGTCTTGTTGTCTCTTGATAACTTGTGTAGGTACATAAGCGCCGAGAGAAGTAGGAATAAGTCCATGACACAAGCAGTTTGAGGATCTCAACAAAGGAAATCAGAATAGCAATAGAATGAGGTAGGTCATTTCTCTCGTTCTGCTTTTCAATTATAATCTAGGAAGATGTCTAGCTGATTGTCACTTCAGTTCCTAGACCCACTCATTGGCCTAGAGGGATTGTCTCTGTCCACAGAGAGGGGACCTTTTGCTATAACTCTTTTTGCTACCTAAAAAACATTCTTACTACAATTTACAAGCGAAGGCCTTATATCTTCACCTCACTAAACTTGTTGTTATCTTGACAACATCCAACCAACACATGTCTAAGTGCTACAAGCTTCCACTCCTTGAATTCTTGAATCTCATCTTCATATTGCCACCATGCCTCTTTCTTTTCCTAATTATTTTCCTCTATAGGTCCATCTTTCCTTCTAAAAAAGTACATATCCATTCAATTCTAACTAAAGTAGGAGGTCCTTTGTGTAATTGTTCCTCCACTTTGAGCTCTAGCCTATTTGTGATTAATGCAATGGCCATAGATGGTGCAACTCTACTAGGATCACATTCGTCAATCCTACAAGGTTTCAACTAACTAATATGGAAAATTAGATGGTGATCTCTCATATATTTTGGAAACTCCAATCTATAATTGGCACTACTGATATTCTCCATTATCTTGAATATTCCTTCAAATCATGGTAGTAAAGCATTAGATATGCCACTTGGTGGCTTGTACACTCTTTACCCAACTTAACTAATACTAAGTTGCTAACATGGAATTATGCCTCCCTTTTATCATAATCCACCCAATGCTTCATCCTTTCTCATGTTTTTGTCAACTAGATGTGAACAATCTCTGATCTATCTTACCATCCTCTCATAAACCCTGAGGTTGATGGGTTATGTCCATAGTAGCCTTACAGAACCATATGGTGCTAACAATTTCTATCCACTTTACAACTCAAATGCACTATATCCTGTCACAAAACTCTTTTGCATCCAAAAAATTTGGCTAGTTCGATTGGTGTAAATGCACAAAGTTCCTTAAGTAATCTTCCAAAAATACAATTGATGAATTTTGTCTACTTATTTATTTATGGATGATATAACTAGATCATTAAGAGATTGGATCCAATAGGCCTAAACAACTTTGTCCAAAATTGGTTTTTGAACTTTGTGTCTATATCTAACAAAATATGCAATAAGAGATGCTAGTGCTTTACAACATTCTTAGAGAAAAACTTTGCAACTTCCTTTATTACATAAGGCACATTCATTGGAAAAAATATTGCATACTTGGAAAAATGGTAAAAAAACATAATGATACCACTATACTTTTCTATAACTGGAATTTGTGCGATGAAGTCCATAAAGACACTTTCCTAAGGTCTCTATGATACTAGAAAAAGTTATAGTGGACTAGCTTGCATTTTGGTGTTTTCCTTATCTTGTTAGCTCACATGATAATTCTATACATATTCTTCCATTTTTGTCTTCATATGTTTCCAATAGAAGCCTCATTCTACTAAAGCCATTGTTTTTTGGGTCCCATGGAACTCCCTTAAGTGTTCCTTTTGAAGGTTAGATGACTTAGGCACATAAATATAATCACCCAAGTGCAAAATACCACTATCAATTGAAAAATTCCTCATTTTCCCTTCCTTTAGTTGCTTCATAATGTTCAAAGCTATGGGATCCTTGTGCAATCCCTATTCGATCTTGTCTTATAAGCTATTAAAATTTGTGCTTGAACTCTTATGGGCACTGAAAAATAATTCTCCTCTAAGGATACAAGTTGTGCCTTCCTACTTAATGTATTTGTTTTTGTGTTTAAATTTCCTATCCAATAACACCAAAGTACAAAATACCACTGTCAAACCAAATCTTCCTCATTTTTCCTTACTTCACTTGCTTCATAATGCTTAAATATATGGGATCCTTGTGCAATCCATTATCTTGTCTTGTAATCTATGATAATTTGTGCTTGAACTCCAATGCGCGAAAACTGACTCTCCTTTAAGGCTACAAGTTGTGCCTTCTGAATTATTGTGTTTTTTGTTGTGTTTATCTTTACTATCCAATACTCAATGGTCATGTCAACATATACCAAGAAATATTATCAAAATTTCTGCTTGGGGGACAATTTTTATTTAGTGGAAAAGTAACTCATTACCCTATTGTCCGTTTTCACATTGAACAACTTGCCTAATAAGTAGTGCCTCCATGCTTGTAGGAAATGCATAAGCTATGTCCATCTATTTCTCATCAGAAGGGCATATCCATTCATGATCTTATGCCTTTCTACTATCATAGGTCACTACATGACCTTCCTATGACAAATATCCTTCAATGAAAAAATATGAAGTGTCTTTCAACATTTTAGGTGACTACTCAAATTTTAGAAGCCTCAACATAAGTGGTGACAAGAATATGTGCTTCACTTCATAGAAAGCTACATGGAACTTCTCCATCTAATTCCATGGGTTTCTCTTTCTTAACAAGTCATAAGTGATACCTAAATCTTAGATTAACCTTGAACAAATTTGTGGTTCTAGTTAGCCAAACCAAGGATTACCTCATGAAATATTCTTACTTCCTTCAAATCTTGAGACACCCTTATCTTTGTAGGATATATGTGGATTCATTCTTATCCAATCCAATGGCCTAAAAATGGAATTTTAGTCTACCTCAAAATAAGATTTCATGTCTTCAATTATAGCTAGTTCTAACTTAGTGACTCAAAGAAATTTTCCAAATGCTTCTTGTGGTCTTCTATGTTCTCACTGAGCATCACAATATCACCTAGGTAGGAAAATAGAGACTTATCCAAGAATGGTCTTAAAAATAACTCGTCAAGGTGAAAATGATTCTTGGAGCACTATAAAAGTTAAAAAGCATAAAAATAAACTCAAAATTTCCATACCATGTTACCAAAATCTTCTTTGGCTCATCTCCTTTTTCAATCCTTACTTGGTAGTATCCAAGTTTTCTCAAGTCTAGCTGAGAAGACCTTGGCCTTAGCTAAATTATAAAAGCAATATATGGCTAAAGGTAAGGGGTACTAGCTTCTGATGTTTTTCTTGTTCAACATTTTATAGTCCAACCCCATTCTCAACTCTTAGATGTCCTTGTTATTTTATAATAGAAATGGTGCATCATACAATGACCTAAAAGGCCTAATGAATCTACCATCAACAAGCTTAGTCAACTACTACCTCAATTATTCCAACTTTGGTTTAGAAATTTTATATGGAGCTCTCACTAGATGTTTTAATGCTAGTTTTATCGCAATATAGTGGTCACAATGTTCCTATCTAGGGAAATTTGGACAACAAATCAAGCATTTGATTGGAAAACTCATCCAACACATCAACAAATGTTGGTAGAAAAAGTATCCCCACTCCACCCTCATTCAATTCCCTAATGAATATGTAAAAAGTTACAATTTTTGGTCCCTAGATACCTTCTTCATGCTTAGTGATGAGCCTCCCAAATAGGTAGAATTCAAGGCCCATCTGACCATCCTTTAGCACATTTTAACCTCTCTTCTTGCATTTGATAATATATTTTTGAGCTATAATGTGTTCCTAGTAAGGTTAGGGAATATTTGTTATATCCTATAGCCTAATGAATTGAATGTGCAATACAAAGAGGATTTATTATGTAGAACACATTGGGGACCAACAAGATAAGCTTTAGGAGGCTTGTTCCTTTCATCATCCCATCAACAACTCCACTAGCTCATGGGTAGTTACTACTCTTCAGTGACTAACACTAGAAGACTAGATCCACTTTTGTAGGATTTTGGAGGGAAGCATCCCTCCCTTCAAGGAGGTTTCCCCTCACTCACTTTTGTATGAATAAAAGATCTTAGGAACTCAATAAGATTTGAATTTTAGAGACAAGATAGTGACTATTGGAGTAAGAGACTTTTGTTTATTATTTCCATTGTCATGTTACATATTTGAAAAAATTTTGTGATAAGTTAAAAGCATCATTTTTCTTCCAGTCCGAGTTCTCTTTAATGGAGTTTGGTTTACTTGGGTTAGAGCCCAACCTAAGTACTCAAGCCCATTCTTTTGTACATTTCTTTATGCCCTTATTTTGCATGCACCTACTCTAGTTGTGGTTCTTTTCTGTAAATCTGGTTTATAAGAAAAACATTGTCTCTGTAGGTGGGTGAGTGAGGTTCCTTGGGAAGATGATTTATGTGCCCCATGTGGACAAGCACCAAAAATAGTTTCTCTTTTATGCAATAAATAGTCCAAATTCAGCTCATCCTTTCACATGTATTTTGTATTTTGCAAGTATTTTAACAACCATTTAATCACTTTGTCTTTGTTAGTTGAACATTTACTTAGTGTGCGAATGAAATATATTGGTTCATAGAGAAGAGTAGCATCATTTCCTAAGCGTGAGCATCACCTCCTTCAACATTCCACTTTCCATTCCTACTCATTTCTGCCAACTGTCTACGTACTGGAAATTACATCACTAATCTATAGGAAGGTTGTTAGTTTTGTTTACCCCTTGCAAAAGTTCATCTACTTAGTAGATCTAGGCTTGGAAAGGTCTATTTCACCATTCCTGAGCCTCATATCACCTTCTCCCACCTCCATACTTCTCCTAGAATCTTTAGATTGACAAAATAAGGCATCCTGTAGCAATCCTATAATGTTACACACAATTCCTCAAAACATGCCCATAATTGCCTCTAAAGCTTACCTTTTTCTTCTCACCACTCCACAATGTCATCTAAGCCTTGAAAATGAACTTGAGAAGAACAAATATCCTTTAGATACTTTCCTTTCATTGCTATAGTTTCAATTATACAATTAGGGTATAGTGTTTTGGTTAACAGTTAAGCAACATAAAAGTGGTTTACCTTTATCACTTTTGAGCATTTTATTGTTCTTTACAAGTAGAATATAATTTACTTTGATTGCGATAACATAGATTTGTTTTCCTACAAGATAGATTAGAATCACTTTCAGGGAATTTACTTTCATTCAATTAGCTTAGGGTTACTTTCATGTTATTTACCTTCTACAAAATAGGTAAGGATTTCCTTTCCATCATTTCCTTTCATGCAAATAAAGTCTTTATTTCATGTAGTAGGAAAAGTAATTCTTCAATTATATTTATTATTGCAAATTTAATTTCAATAGTTTTACTTTTTTGAATTTCTCAAAATGGTCTTTGTGCATCTCAGTTCAATTCATTGCTCCAGAGTAGCTTAGGTAGAACCTTGCTTGTTGTGCATATAACATTGTCACATCTTAAGTTTGTATGAACTATGTGTTGCATTTAATTATGCAAGGAGCTATTGCCCCACGATCTCATGCCCGATTGAGATAACTAGATAAAAAAAGGAAATACCAATGGAGATATAATAGTGTCCCAACCCAAATGATCAAACATGCATCAGGCAATCGGTTTTATATACTACAAGGAAATATGTGTGCACCTAGCCTCCTCGCAGGTTGTGGGAGGATTTTGGGTCTGATACAAATTATTGTGCTCCACTCGAGTGATCTACCTTTTCCATACTTGATATTGATCACTACACACAACCACAAACAAATGGAGTTAACGAGTGACCTTCCTCAGAAGATTGTTAGATCAAAATATCATAGAAACAACTATAAAGCATGCTAAATAAAAATAGATATAGGGAAGGAACATATGTTTCTATTAATCATATAAGTGAAAGTAAATCAATATACCTTCAACAAATAAGAACCTCTCCTCCATGTTGTAGTATGGTCTCCTCTCCCAATACAACAAAACTCTCACACTATAGTTTGGATACTTCCCTCCTTCCCCCCTTTCCTCTTGGTGAGATTAGATAGGTTCATTTTATCCTCCAGGAGAATGTATCTAGACACCTAGGGTCTTGAGAAGTTAGGAAACTTCCACAATAATGGACCCCTAGCCAACTCATACACAAGTGGGTCAAGTTGATCTCCTCGGGAATGGAAAACTCTAGAAACGTTTTTCACAATTATGAGTGTTTTTTTGAATTATCTAAATTGTGAAATAATTATTATATCATAATTATAATATTTTGGAAAAATAATTATGACAAATTGCTCAATTATGTAATTTCACCCTTTTAACATGGGATAGATCTCACATAAGTAAAAGAAAAGGTGAAAGGGGATGAAATTTAGCAAAACAACCGAGGTAAGTTGATATTGGGTTTCTCTCACTATAATGGAGTGGAAAATAGGGTTATAATAGATGTCTCATAATGCATGAGGTCAGAAGAGAAATTGATATCCGAAATGCATTACAATAATACTCAAAGCTCAAAATGGGAGGAAGGTGCCAAGACTACAAAGCTTGATCAGAGGAACTCAAGTGCTGAAGTCTCAACTCTGCTGATAACATCCCTGAGGTGGGCATTCCCATTCTCGGTTATAAGAAGATACTGAACATGGTCACCATAAAATACACTATGGATCCATGCCATGAAATGATAGAACATGGCCACAAAGACATACACATTGGATCCATGTGACTCAACAGATAGAGCATAGCCACAAAAAAATAGAATGTGGATCTATGTCATACTATACATCAGTAGGACTATGGAAACATGACAGACAAATAAGTGTCTAAGATAGCCCTCAAAGTGCATTAATGATACATAAATCAAACGCATCCTGGGAAGGATGACATATAAGACTGAGATGTCCCTAACCTAGGGTCTTCGACATAACCCTGATGGTACAAATCTACATCATGCGAATAAGTGAAAAAATGTGGAGCATGGTAGAAACTGATTGATCATCATCCAATGAGGTAAACCAGTAACATACACGAGGGAATCCATAAATGAGGAAAATGGACCCCAAGGTATATAGTACAATCCACTAAGTGTGAATAGATGAGATGATGTCGAACACTAGTGAACTAGATCAATCAGGATCAAATGATGTAAACCCACTGTCGATCGTGAGGAAGTCTACCACTGAGGTTTGTAAGCTCCAAGGTACTATCAATTCCTAGATCAAACTCCTAGATAATGAGTTGAAGTTGACAGGATAAGATCCATCGAAGGAGGGTGTTAATGTATCCCCCATCAATTGACACGGAACAGACCAGGATGATGTGATGAATGGATGCAGTCACGAAGCAATGAAGTAAAACTGACACAAGGATGACTGATGCAAAAAGGTCAATAGGATATTGTGGATGGCTGACATAGGCTGAGACTTGCCTTAAACACATAGCGGAATGACATAAGAGTGACATGGCAACATGAATAATGAGTACCATGTGATATCATGCAATGATACAGGAGGCATCAGAGCATGCTCCATATGACTAGAAGAGTAACTAGTTGGAGGAGTAGACATAATCATATGTATGGTATGGCTCTTAGGAAAGCTAAAACCCAATTGTAAGACACTGAAACAGACATGTGTCGTGTTCAAGGGTGACTCAAAGGATGCTTCCATTTGATGACTAATGGAAATAAATGTTCCCTCCCTTCTCTTTTTATAAGTTCCCTTTTCATAAAGTTGTCCCCCAAGCTCGAAAAAGAGATAAAAGTATACAAGGGGAACCTCCTAGCCGAAGTAGACTAGGGTATTCATTTTTCACAACTAGTATATCCTAGTCTAGAAAAGGGTTAAAATTATACTAGCTAGACAACCCTTTAAGTACTTTTACGAGCATGAAGGAGACAATTTCACTCGACAATAAATTAAGGAGTTTGAAAAGAGCTTAAAGAAAAATCCTCTTCGAGGAACGAGTGGTATAAAGGATAGAAATTGGTTCCTATAATGGTGGAACTACTCTTGTTATAAACAGGACAAGAGGTTGGCTAATAGGACAACTCATCACATCAGTTCCTCCAAGAAAGGGTAAAACACCAAGTGAAAGCAGATGGTAGGCCAAGCAGATGATGACGGTGGAAGAGAGAAACCAAGGCTCATCATGCAGAAGTAGGTTGATAAAAGTGGCAATCACAAGGGATAAAGTGTGGAATCCTCCTGGGGTATGGCCATAAAAGAGACGAAGAAGAGGACATGAGGCTCAGATTCTAAGTCACGGCAGGTCAGAAGGAACGATTCCGAAAAGGGGAACAAAATAGACTGCATGGATACCAAGATGACAAAGAGTTTCTAACCAGGGTATCCATGAGCAGGTAAGCTCCATCGCCAAGTGACGACGTGCATAAAAGAGAGTGGCTAAAGTCGCAACTTGACGGGGTTAGACCTAGGGCATAATGATGGTACTAATAGTCAATAATGCAATGGTGATGGTGATATATGACCTACCCCAGTATGTCAGGTTCAAAAGAAATGAACCTAAGGTCCAATGGATGCTGCAATAAAAATGTCACACATTCCTGTAAAAACCATCTAGAAAGACTAGGACCATAGTTAAATCACATAAGCAAAGACATAAAACATGGATTTGGTAAAAATAAGACCATATTTTTTTGTATTTTTTGAATTTTATTATTTGTTTTTGGATTTTTGGCATAAATAAGGCATACAATACTTGCATCACACACCAAACCAAAAAAGAGATAAAGCATCACACTCCTATCTACAATATGTACAAGCACCACACAGTTTGTTAGGTCACGCTAAGGTGTGCCCACAACCAGGCACATGCCAAGGGTTTCTATACGAAAAATCATGGAGGGTAAGGGAACCATATGTCTCACCAATGTGGGGCCATTCCAAAGGAAATCGAACTGCCCAATCCAAAAATGGTTGACCATGCCAGGAACATTCTAACGTAGTCTCAGTTTCAAAAGTAAATTGAAGTCATAGTGGAGGATCATGACATAATGGAGGTAAAAGACGCTTGTCGACAGGTGGAAACAAAGTGGAAAATTTGTTGGCAAGTTCTATAGTAGAATCCCCCTTGGTCGATTCAAGATTTATATTGTTGAGCTATATGTGTTCCAAATCGGGTAGACTAGAGGCAAAAACAGGAATAACATCCCTATGATTATCAATGGATAAATACATGACCTCCAAGTTAACTAATGAGGGAGGCTCGTCAGCAATGGAGCCATGTGGAACAAGCGTAGGGGCGACCTGTGTGGGAAAAGGAACCTAGTCATATTCCATATTATGATGGAGTTTCTGACCAACTTCAGGAGGTACTGACGAGATTTCCAAGGAGGCAACCTCTTCCACTAATGGTGGTAGAGGAGGCTCACTATCTTGATCAAATTCCATAAGAGGAGGTGACACCACCCAAGGATCAAGAGGTTTATGGGGTCCACATGCATATGACGAGATCATATGGTAGTTAGCAATAGTAGGAGTAGAAGGAGTGTTGGCCAGAAGGAGTTGAGGAAAAACTCCCATATGAGCGGAACTTTTAAAGAGTCTAACTCCAACACTCTGAATTTGACCAGGGTGATCTCCCATGAGTGGTATAGAATTCCCCATGGTGGAAATCTAGGCTGGCGACACATAGTAGTCAAGCTGATTGATAGTGACAATTTTCCCTTCATGAGGAAAGAAAGGTAAGCATAATATAGACGAGACAACTGCAGTCATAGCATAAAACCAGCTATGACCATGGACCAGGCTATAATCTGATGAGGCATCCACAACTTTGACATCAACATATATAGTTTTCCCTCCTAACCCAATGGAAAAATATGGAAGAACCCCTTTAGGTATAAAGTTGTGACCGTCAAAGTCTTGGAGAGTGATGTTGGACATGGCGAGCACTGGAGAGCTAAGAGCCTTCCAACAAGATACTGGCATAACACATGTGGAATATCCTCCATCCACCAAAGTGAAATGAATATTCCTATGGAAAATACACACAATCATTTGAAAAGAAATAAGATGGAAAAGGTGAGGAGCAACTTTTTCGCATTAAAGGCGATAAGTATAGAGTCAGATAGATCAACTCCAATAATGGCATACAACAAGGCCTTGCGCTATTGAGGACATCTTTGTAAGACCTACAAGGAAGACATGGAACAAGGAGCCTAGGCAAGATCTTCAACAATACTGTAATAATGAGTGACCCTAGTAGAAGGATTGCATGTCGTGTTATGAAGAAAACCTTTGGGGGGGGTGATAGACAGGTTCTATAGGCTTATCGGAAGTGAGAGGTCTAGTAGAGGTAGGTGGAGCTGGTGAGTCCTTAGATAGAGAACGTGACTCAGCTTCATCATATGATTTACCTTGTCTAGTCACATTTACATCTTCCTTGCACATAAAGACGAATGAAATATGTGGGGGATGAGAAGATGACCCCTCATTTCTCCATTGTAGAGGTAGAGGAGGTTCAGAAACCATCTATTGCAAAGGTTGTACAGGGAAAAACTGAGTCAAAACAACAAGTTGTTGATAGATGGTGTTGAAAGAAGCCTATGTACTTCATCCATTTGAGGGCAATCATGAGTGAGGTGGTCACCTTAACAAATTTTACAAGGGAACTTGACTTTACGATGACATTCACTAGTGCCCCCCATTGGTTCTGAGGTTTGGTTTAGGATTCTTGATCATTTTGATTCTTTTGTTTATTTCTCTTATTATTCTTTTTACCACCAAATTGTTGGTTGTTCTTTGGTTGCGTGGACTTCACCGTTAGAAAATCAGTGGACTTCTCAGCAGAGGGTGATTTAGCAGAGAAAAAAACACTTGCTAGGGATTGAGATGTTATAATCAATTTCCCAAGATGGGAAGCAAGTTAGCTCATGGAATTAGAAACATACCCAATCATGCCACCGACATGTGGGTCAGGAATAGGTTTGGGAGGGTTAATAGAAGGCCTAAGGACATTAGGCAACACTTCATAGAGCATACCTGCCTATGAATAGATAAGATCCAACTGTTTAGCAGCTAACATGGCTTGTTGCTCAGTAACATCTTAAAACATGGACACATCTTTGGATATATGGGGTCGGAGAGAACGAATGAACCATTTACGTCATATTTCATTAGGTAACTTGGTTCTCACTAACCTCATGCAACGATGCCACTTATGAATGTGATCAAAAATTAACGTGGCATCATCTTGTTTGAAATTGGATAAGAGATCGGATTCGATATCATATTGAGTAGGAAACAGGAAGTGTGTCAAGAAGGTTTGAGCTAAGGAGGGAAAGTCATTGTACGATCTAGTATCTAACTCGATATACCACTTCACGACATTTCCAGTTAACGCAAGTTGGAAAAAGCAAATTTTAATAAAATCATCCACCAAATAATTTAAAGAAAACCATAAGTGATAGGTGGTAATGTGGGTGGATGGACTCTCCCCAGGCTTCCCTTCAAACTTGGGAATATTGGATGGAAATTTAGTGGGCATGGGTGGCCACTAGGGATCATGACGGATGGGGTCATTAATCAACTTTTCCAAATCCAGTAAATCAATAGATGATAAGAATGAATTGTGGAGTTGGCTAAATGGATCATAGGTGGGAGAATCCCTTGACCAACATTGTGGTCCCCCCATGTAGGGATTATGATGCATAGTATGCTGGTTAAGGAATGGGTTTGCCCCGACATATGACTGTTACGGGCCAGAGTGAGTGGTGCAAGGATTCTACCCCTAGGGTAAGTGCCCCCAGAGAGAAAAGGACCCACAAGAGCATGACTGCTCACAAGGTTGTAACTAGGAGGATAAGACAGGCCAACCTGCGTAGTAGGACCAACATAAGGAGGATAATCGTTGTGAGATACGACAATGGCAATGAGGTTTCCCCCAAGTAAACTAGCCCCTCTAAGAAAAGTACTAGTAGGTGGCACCCCTATAAAGAGTGAAATGTACCAAGCTTGTGACATACTAAAAGCAATGTTTCCCCCAGGATGACTAAAAACAATTGATGATCCCCCCCACATATTTCTAGAAGTAACCATGCCTAAGTGAGGAACAAGAACTATTGGTTGAGCATAGTTAGGTGAAAAGATTCGGGATCCTACCGGCTAACTAGGCTGAGGCACCATGGTCGGCACAGGAGATGATGTGGGCATGGAAACATTCAAGAAATTTGTAGGAGCTATAGATGATACTGGTGGAATGCCCCAAGAAGAAGTGAGGGGTGTGGATGGAGGAGTAGGTATAGCCACACTAAGAGGCGCTAATAATGACATAGCAACTAACATTGCTGATGCAGAAGGTAAAGAGGTCTCAAAATATGCCATAGGATATATAACTAAAAAATGTACATAAGTGTAGGCCAGTGTAGAACCGCCAGGGTTTATCCACAACAACTCATGTCCTAATGGATTGGTCAAAGGTGGGTTGACAAGAGCAGTAGAATTGTTTGCCAGAGTCTCAACATAAATCATATTAGTACCATAAGGACTAGGTATAGAATCCAATACTATGTGTTGGTCTAAGTCTTGAGAAACAACAGGCACTCTCCATGCATGAGTAATAATTCCACCTCGTTCAAGAGGAAAACCTGAAGGCGACCTGACTATCGAAGAACAAGTTCAGTCGGGGTGATGAATTATAAATTAAACGCGATTATGTTAGTGCAAACACCCTAAGGCCAAAACTACTGACTTAGACCAAACAAAAGACACTAGAAACATCCTAGTAGATAACATACACAAACCATAATACAAAGAAGATGGAGTTGGAACAGTTATACTAGAGACCTTCTTCCCATCCCTTTTAACTGCAAACTCGATACAAGTGCCCTCACTAGACGTGGAACACCCCCCGAGAGGACTGAGAGAGTATGAATAATATTTACCCCAGGTACAAAGAAGACAAATCCAACCCTGCACCTGTGTATTAACCTTAAGAGGCAGGGCACTATGGTTACCACTAAAAATAACACGACCTTGGGGGACTGTCGTAAGAAAAATCCACATGCAAGGGTAGGACACATAACTCCAAGGGGAGCTAATATTAAAACCCCCTTGCGAGTTGCCTCCCAAGTGGTCCCCAAGTGCTACAACAAATGTTAATAACATTGTTTGCATGTGTGCAAATTCCACTATATCGCACCACATGAAATTAAGCAAAATGGGTCTTGTCACCTCACCTAGCTTGAGTGTGACCTCATTCTTGACCATTTTGTGAGGAGGGCTTCCAAAACCACACTACTACAAATGGATTTAACTCCCTACCACAAGCTTCTATGTTTGTTTGTAGTCTTGGAGAAGTTAACTCACACTCTTATCTCTAATACCCTAGCCTAAGCTAGTGTTGGTGCGCTACCAGTAAAAATAAAAGACGAGTCTAGTTAATTTTAATATCATGTTGATTTTAAGTGGTTTTTATTTACACAATTTTAATGCGACATGAAACTGAGATGGTGTGGATGACTCTTTGTTAGTCACCCTAATGTAGTTATATGCAATTTTCGTTTTTGCTTCGATGAATGCTAACTACAGGAGGGTAAGTCTTTTCATAACACACCAATGCCTATTATGACACACCTCACATCAAATCTTCTTAAATGAAAAGTATCCAAAACTTTGTGAATTAATGACCCAAAAACAAACCAAAAGGGAAATCAAAGTAACCGAGAAAAGACTAAATAAAATTTCCCAAGCAAGAATGCAAAGCACTCCAAAAGCATCACAACTAGGAAAGAAAAGCCCAATCAAACAAACACACTCAAAGAAATCAAACCAAGAGCCAAAAGTGAAAGAAGGAAAGAAATGCCAACAAGCTAGTGCTATAGCACAGTGGCTCAACTAAGGCCAATGTTCTACAAAGGTCAAAATCAGACCCTAGCGGCAGGAAGGCCTAAACAAGATCAAATGAGGGTGATACAAAGCAATGAAAAAACACTCAAAAGAAAATTTCTATATGTCAACTGCACAATCAATCACAACACCACCAATTGTGATGAAAATCACAGAAAGAGGAAAGAGATCACCCAACAAGAAGCGATAAAAGTGAGCAAAAGCCACAAAAGTCTGAAAGTAAAATGTAGATCAGATCTAAACAATCACTGAAAACAACCAAATAGATTTGAAAATGAGATCAAGAGGCAAAAATCGAGTCTCAACCCAAAGTATCCAATAAAACTTCAATAACACCTTGAAAGATAAAGGGTAATGGAAGACCTTGTATAAACTGATCAAAATGGATCAAATTAGACACACACAACAACTGATCAACAAAAAAAAAAACCATAGATCAAACTAATCTCCCATATATCAATGAAATAAAAGAATATCAATGCCCAATCGAAGACAAAAACACCTCTCAATGAAGAATGACCAATCTAAGGAAATCAAGCAGACATACACTGATCTGGATTAGATCCATCCAGTAAGAAGAAGGCACAGACTAAGTAAAAACAAAGTAAAAACTTCGAGAAGAAAATTTTATTTTTTTTAGGGATAAAATCCTGAATGCATGAATAACGTAGGGAAAATAGCGGCCAAATGCTCGCTCGCTAAATGCAAGGGGGCGACCAGGATCTCCCGGATTCACAAATGACTCCTTGTGGGAGCGTATGGGGAAAACAATTCGACTAGCTAACTTCAATCGACCATAAAATCCTCATACGAAGTCTCTTTTCAGTTAAAAAAAAATTGGAAAAAATTCTGAGAGGAATCCAGATATTTTATCAATTCAATCAAAATTATTTTCTAAAAATTCCATAATTTGATTTTAAGCACACGATCTATTATTCTCTCATATAAAAAACAAAAACAAAACTCCATATCTAAGATCAGCTCAGACCTGAAGCAGGTAAAATCAATGGAGATAAAAATTAATCCAAAAAACTACAAAGAACTCAATGGGAACAACAAAAAACAAAAAAAACATTAAGAAGAAGAGATCTAAAAAAGAGAGGGAAAAAGAAAAATTCTCTCATTGAAATCACCAATTATGTTGCATTTAATTATGCAAGGAGCTATTGCTCCACAATTTGATACCCAATTGAGATCACTACAAAAAAAAAAGGAAAGACCAATAAAGATGTAATAGCATCCCAACCCAAATGATAAAACATGCATCATGTAGTCGGTTCTATATACTACAAGGAAATATGTGTGCACCTAGCCTCCTCGTAGGTTGGGGAATTATTTTGAGTTTGATGCAAATTCTCACACTCCACTCAAGTGATCTACCTCATCCACACCTAATATCAATCCATACACACAACCACAAACAAATGGAGACAACAAGTGACCTTCCTTGAAAGATCGTTAGATCAAAATATCATAGAAAAAACTATAAAGCATGATGAATACAAATATATATAAGGAATGAACATATGTTTCTATTAATCATATAAGTGAAACTACATCAATATGCCTTCAACAAATAATATCCTCTCCTCTATCTTGTAGTACGGTCTCCTCTCCCAATATAGCAAATCTCTCGCGTTATAATTTGGATATTTCCCTCCTTCCCCCCTTTCCTCTTAGTGAGATTATATAGGTTCATTCTATCCTCTAGGAGAATGTATCTAGACACCTAGGGGCTTGAGAAATTAGGAAACTTCTATAATAATGGACCCCTAGCCAAATCATACACAAGTGGGTCAAGTTGATCTCCTTGGGAATGGAAAACTCTAGAGACCTTTTTCACAATTATGATTTTTTTCTCAATTATCTCAATTGTGAGATAATTATTATCTCATAATTATAATGTTTTGAAAAATAACTTTGAGAAATTTCTCAATTATGTAATTTCACCCTTTTAGCATGGGATAAATCTCACATAAGTACAATACAAGGTGAAAGGGGTTGAAATTTAGCCAAACAATTGAGGTAAGTTGATATTGGGTTTCTCTGACTATAATGGAGTGGAAGATATGGTTAAACACTATGGATTTATAAATTAAAGTAGGTAGCCTTGGGAGTTGCAACATTATTGTTGTAATACCATGACTCATCAATTAGTGTGGAGATGATCCACATCCTTCCATTCAACTTCATTATAATTGTGTGCCAACACAAGTCTTTCATCCATCAAGTATCACCAACTTGTCTACCAATGGCATGAGCCTATAAAAGATGTTCTCCTTAGGAGTTCTTTCACAGGAATGACTTCAAAGTCATCCATTTTCAATATTGTGAAGTTATTGTGGATTTTCCATTGTCCAACTATATGTTAATTACAATTTAAACCCAAACTACTACCTTAGGTTTAGAATTGACCACCTTGACTGAAGTAACACATGATCCAACTCAAATCCTAAGGTCACTTACCAAAAATTTTCTTAGGAGGATGTGTAAGGCACCAAACTTAAAAATTTCATATACTATCCTTCATTGATGTTCAAAACCATATAGAAGAGTTGATGGAGGCTTCACCCTTGGTTCCTATTAGAGGCACTTATTCACTACAATTTTTTTGAACAAGAAGAAGAAGAAACAAAAGGTTTACTTTGCCTAAAGTGGCCTACCAATGGGTACCATGCATTTCCATATTCAACAGGTCTATGGGGGAGTGTCTAGTCTCAACAACACTTAAACATAATATACTTTAGAATGTGTCATCTATGTCTATTTCATGGATCTTCACTTCATTGAAGTGCACTCTAGGGTATGGTGGGACACCTGGCTAGGTTTCTCTTCGGACCAACAATATCCTACAATAGTAGCTTAGAGTCATCCACCACCTTCTTCCAATCTTTAGTGCCCATTGGCACTACGTAGAAAATAGTTAAAGGAGTTAGTCTAACGCTAATTATAAGCATTGTCTCCATGAGTGCTCAAATCTTCTAAGAATTGTTTTGGCCAAGGGACGATCACAACCTCTCTTGAACCAATGAAGGTGCCCTTCCAACCTACTACTTACAAAACATGCTTGAGAGAATCCAATAGAGTTTTAAAACTAACTTCTTGAAGAAGCTGAGCATTGATACAACCTATAACGAACCTAAGAATATTTCCTAAAAATTTTCATTTTGTCTTCTCGAATCACGCAACACTAAATTTCTTTATCCATAGTGGATTGACCAATTTGCACCTACTACAATCAAACTACGCATCTTCACTTAAAGTCTACCCATGATTTTAATAGTTATATGCAAAGCTGAGTCCAACACAACTTATTTTACTTTTAAAAATGCATACATCTAATCACAACCTTAAAACACAAACAATACAAAGAACAGCATTCATATATCATAAAAACCCCACAATGCACTAGTATGGATATGAACCCAAGGAAAGTTCCTTGACACTTTAATATATAGAGAATATTGCAATGTACAATAGAGTATGGCCAATCTACTTGCATCTCATTTATAGAGCATAATTACATAAGGAAAGATTCCTATGAGAACTATCAATCTAACCCATGAAGCAATAGCATGGTTACCTTGGAAAAGTCATATCCCATTTTCTTTGTTACTTAGCTAATGCAAGTCATCCTACCATTCCTAACCCTAAACTTGGTACAACAAAAAGACCCCTTCAACTTCTTGCCTCTTCCAACATATGCTTTAGAACTTTGAGGTATCCTCCTTTTTATACGAGCTTGTCATGCACTTGTAAGCAACTTCATTCCAAGGTGAACCCAAGTGCCATTGATTATCTCAATTCACTTTAGTAACTTGTCTGCCAACTATTTACCAAGTCATTCTAATTCATGTAACTGAGTCAACCCAAGTCATTCGAATATGCATGGTCAGTTCATTTGTTAGCACATATGTGCACTTTATTACACCCAAGTGTGCCTACCTGCACCTAGTACATCTAATTGCATCTCAACTTATCTGAAGGAAACTTTATAGGCCTTGGGGATGATTTATCCCTTAAGTTTGTATGCCTATCTTTTGTGCTTGAGGCATCCCAATTCCATACAAAAGCCACATGGCTAGTTTACCACTCTATCTATTTGATCAGGTGTGAAACATTTGGCTTTGCAACTTTCTAGGGAAACCCTCTGTGCCTACCTTGATAGTATCCCTATTTCCATTTGCAAGAAGAAGTCTTATAGTTGGTGTCTAAAGACACCATTATAGAGCTTAGGCACAATCCAACATAGCTCAAGATATAAAGAAGTGTAAGAAACCAAAATATTCCATACAAATTACATGGAAATTGGATATTACATTACATTTTATTTCTTCTTTAGATCAACCCATAGGGCCACCTTATATAACACTTGTAATTAATTCCCTTAAAGTCACGAGGGCTTCATCGGGGGAGAAATACGATACCATGTATTTTCATATTGGGGGATATATATTGAGGAAAAATGACATAATATTTTGAGCATATAATAGGGGTAAAGGGTTTTTATATGTTGTGTATAAAAAATGGATCTCAGAGTTAATGAAAAAATATAAAGGGGTATAAAAAATGTTAATGAAAAAATGGATACCTACAATATCTAGTGAAATTAGGGGTTTTCTAAATTGGGAAGGTGTATTGGGTTTGTATTGGTAGGGGGTTAAAAAAAGTGATTTTTAGAGGTATTTTCCAATATGTAGTCAAATTAAGGGTATTGTTTAGTACACCATGAATACACATGATATGTCATAGGTTCATTGATTGAATCCCCCATGCTTGAATGGAATTTTGTATTTAATAGTAGTTTCAATAAAATTTGATTTCTAAAATCTTATTTGATGAAATTGGTCTAGGGAAATGTGATATAGTATAATCATGTACATTGGGATAGTTACAAGGGAACTATTCCATGAGAATCACAAGAATATGTGAAACCAAGTTTACCATTAGTGCTAATTATGTTGATGAAGTAGAATATGATTCCACAATCCTTGATGTATTTGATGTTTGAAAATTCCTACTTATAGGGTAAGGATGCAACCTTCTATAACAAAGAAAAATCTATTTATTTGTTAAAGGTAGTAAGACCTTAGAACTCAACATGGAAATAAGGGGAGAAACAAAATACCCCCAATATTAACAAGATAAGGGTAGATGATAATACTTATGGATACCTCTCAAAGGCAAGAAACATTCATATTTGACGTAATTGTGGCCTTGGAGAAACATGTGGAGACCATATGCTTCCATCTTCTACCTCATAGAGGATTTTGAAACAAAAACCTCCCATTGGGGAAGTGTTATTTGAAATGGATCATGAACAAAGAAATGGTTTATTTTAATGGATTCTATGTTCAATTTGTTGGAATAACCACCTTAATCCTTCATCAAAACCTGAATTGAAGCCCTTTCATTCTTTAGAAATTTTGATGTATGTGGAGTTACAACCATGACAAGATAAAAGATAGGCGTGGAGTTTTTAGCTCCATGTTTCATACTCCACATGAACCATAAATAACATAAATAATTCGGCAATATGCATATATTGATCTATAAACTACCATGAATAATCCAATGAACAATTTGTCATGATAGATTTGATAAAAAAAGATTGAAATTCAAATAATTTTTCCTTGGATTTTTGGATTATTAAGTTATTGTATTTTTTGTATGCATGAAAAATATAAAAATGTGAAAAGTAGAGAACATACAAAAAAATCACTCACAAACCATAAGACACCAAGATATGATATGGGAAACCATTCAGGTGAAAACCCAATTGGAAGGTGAGGTTGCTCTACTCTCTCTCTTTCTGAATGGAAAATGGTGCAAATAAAAAGGACTGATATCTATGGCCCATGATTTGCTATAAAACATAACCTTCTCTATTTTTTTCTCTCTCAATCCTCTCTCAAGTAAGATTCCCAATTATGGAACAAAATGCACTAGAATAGAATTGAATCCCTTTTCCTCCTAGTGGCCATGTTATAACACAACCGATAGCCTAATAGTGGTTAAGTTTGAATCCAAATCTTATAATATTGATCCTTCTAGATTCTTATTCATCATTTTCATGTGGCTAGCCCCTTGTTCACGAGTAATGGGTTTGACATGACATCCTCTCAAATAATGGTGATTAAAGTAGGAAGGTCAACTTCCAAGTGGCATAATTTTTTCATACAGACCTTGTTTTATCTTTTTCGTAATGTGTCTTTGGAAAGGAGTGTAGAACAATGATCGGGGGTATTGTGTGAGAAAGAGTTTTTTGACCCCAAAACACTTCACGAAATGCCTTAAACTACCTCCAAAAGGTTTAATACGCCAATTCACCAAAGTTGGACCTACCAGTGAAAATGGTCCTATGAGCTATGTCCTTCACATTTTCCACTCTAAAAAAAAATATGGATGAAAAAAGAATACAATGATCCAATCCGGATCATATTTTCTACCATGGAAAAGGTTGAGTTGAATCCTTAGGTTTGCATGCCACATAAGAATCAAGGAGTGTGAACATGTTTGCATGTAGAGTTGTGGGAAAGGTAAGGTGGACATCACATGTAGATCAAAATGTTAAGGAAAAAGGATACATGGAGGAGTTTGTAATGCAAATTTGAATCCTTAACTCATAAAGGGCCAAGGCATAAGGTAGGCATGTGGTGCAAAGGTCCTGCAATGCTAGGAGTAAAGGAGGAGTAAATTATTACCTCTGTGCACCACTTATTACACCTAATCAGCAAGGAAAAAGGTCATAACAATAGAAGCATGAACCCATTAAAAAAAGATGACAACTTACATGGAAAACAAAGTGGATACCATGGTGATGCATGGACCCTTTGACTACTCACAAGATGCCATGTGGTAGTCTAGAAAAGAAAAAAACAACTTGAATTAGAAATGAAAATGGAAATGGTAACTATTTATGGGAAAACAATTAAGGAGGTAGATGAAAAGGATAAAAGGGGGTCTCTTGGACTTTCTAGGGAGAATGGATCATTAGAAGAGATAATGAAGATGTAAATTCATTGTCAATGAGTTGTGGGATGGGGGGCGAGGGGAGTGGTGGTTGTGAACTGGATTCACTTGAACAAAGAAGTCAAATTTTTGAAGCTCAAAATAAAACATTGAGACATTAATGATGTAGGGGTATAAAGAGGAAAACTAAAAAGCATGAAGCCTGAGTTCAAAGAGGAGTGTATGACCCTATCCATGAGAATTTAGGATCATCTTAGAGCTAAGATGTAGTCTGAAGAAAATGAAGCGAAGGAGTAAGAATTCACAAAAATATCTTTCAAATAGTGTATAGCTTCCATTTATAATAAATCTTAAGAATAAAAAGAGCAAAAACAAAAACCATTTCTTGTTGGTTTTCCAAATAGGTTTCCTTGATAAATTATTGTATTATTATTATGTTTTTGATTGAATTTTTCATCACTTCTTTTTTCATTTGGTCACACTACATGTTCTTTTTATATAATTTAGATTTTAATTTTTCACCACTAATTTAATCCTAGCTAAGGAGAATCCCATTTTTGGAGAGAAGAACGATCTATCCTCAATGAAATGTTATCACCAAGATTGTCAGAAGCTCAATTGAGCTTGGACATGCCTTAAGATAGTTTAATTCCCTAAAATGTGGCTTCAATCCTCAACCCCTCCCCATGGGGTTCAAAATTGTGACCTAGTGGGGACTAAAACCTACACAAACCAACTGGTCTACACCTCATGGAAATATAAATTAGAATTTATGCACAATATAATAGTAAGCAAAGATAATGATAATTTAATTCTTAAATAAAAATCGAAGTCTAAGCTTTTGTATCAACCTAGCCAAATGCTTTATGACTATAGATCAAAGAGTCATTAAAGAGGCTTCATTTTGGCTAAAAATCACGTGCATTGATATAATACTTCAAGGAGAATACCAACACCACTAATTTTGTATCTCCTAAATAAGGGTTAGGTTAATGAAATTGTTAAGTAATAAAAATAGCCATGAGGGTTAGCTCAATTGGTTGAGTAGTTGTCGCTAAAAACACCTTGCTAATAGGAGCTCATGAGGTGAATTTTCCTTGATGCCCTAAGGGTTAGGATCTGCCAATAAGCCAATGGGATGTGATCCCTTTGGGTGGATATTCTCGACTATTTCCTTGGAAAAAAATAAAAATAAAATTAAGTAATGAAAAAGCATATTTTCAAACTATTTTTGGGTGTTTCTATAAAAGCTTATCTATATGTTAAATATGATTAAGGGATTGGTTGTGAATTTGATTTGACCCTTTCTTTTGAGAGAAGAAAAATGTAAGCGAGGATTCTTGATGTTTTTGGAATATGATTTATTATATAGTGTGCACAAGGATTAAAGGACTTTTTTTTGCATGCAAAAATATCAATAACAATATCTATTTTTGTAGTGGTTTAAGCTAATCTTAGTTGCTTGGATTTACATCCACATTGGCAAAAGAATCCTTACCTTTAACAATCCTTCAGTAATGTATAGTTTGATTGTGAAATATAGTGTATTAAATTCCATTAAACTCATATGAGCATCCTTATTATAACACTAAAGTAATCTTATAAAAGCATCACCTATAATTGCAATAACTCATACCTTTTACCAAAATTTCACCAATTTATCGCTAGATTGGTGGAAAACATTATGTTTATTCCTATCACTAATGCATGCATAGTAGTTTTGTGAGCATAATTTGATTCCAAACACTTGAAATATGACAATCTCTAAACTTCAATAGTCTTATCCCATAATGTCGAGTACTACTAATTTAACTCTGTACTACCTACTAGAGAATATAAACATCCGCATTATTTATTCTTAATTTTTTATGAGGTTAACATACTTTGACTTGAAATTGTCAAATGATTGATTTCGAGAGACAATCCACCTTGGTTGGTAGAATGGCTATAAACTTGAGAAAAGATGAGTGTCTTGCAAGACTACCTAATACTATCTTTTTGATCTTGATTTTCAATGTATGTTTCCCTTCACTAGTCCCAATTTCATTGTGCTTGTTTTGGATTTGAAGTGAATGGTTAAGATCTAATCCCTAAGATGATAATAAATAATGGATACTAAGGCCCCACATTAAATAACCAACATTAGTTGAAACTTTTCAAATATTTGAATAATACATGAGCCAATGATGAACTATGAAAGCTAAGTGCAATCTACACAAGTGTTGCATTATTCATATCACTGAAGCCATGAATCAATCAAGTATAGAATAATTTCAATTGCCAATGATAAGAGATTTCATTGAGATGTTCCTAGAAGAATTGGCAGGGTTACTAGTAACTGAGAAGCCAATTAAAAGATAAACCTGATGCCCTAAGAAACCCCAATATAAAAGGCACCTTATAGATTGGGAACTAATGAGCTTGGTGAGCTCAAGATGAAACTGCAGGAGTTGTTGTACAAAGGATTCATACATCCAAGAGCATCACCTTGACCTCCCTTTAGTCAAGCAAGCAATCTTTTTTAGGTAGTTGATGCAGGTCTAACCATAGGTCCTACACTCCTGAATAAACACACCATAAAAACTGATCTGAAATCCACACACTAAGTATGCACATAAAAATGTGAGAATAATTAATTAAAGAAAATATTTACAAGAGAAATCATGGCACAATGATTGGCCTCTCTTCCTCACACACTCACACATTTCTACATACTTACATGTCTCATAGGCTCTCCTCAATTTATACAAATGGATCTGAACCAAAATAGGTTCTATAGCCTCAACAAACTCCCAAAATATCTCTCTTGATCCCTAACATCTCTCATCTTATCTCTTATCCCTAGATAAGAGATGACTAATCCATAATCTTCTCAAACCTTCCACAATACTCTCAAATCTTCTACTATTTACAATAATCATCATTCTCTTTTAAAACTATTAGAAAAATATATTAATTAATTAAATCCTAGCTTCTAAACAAACTCCCCTAACAAACAATTAACCTGGGTTAGATGCAATTGCATCAGAGTCCCCACGTAAAAGAAAACCATGGTCTCCTAACCATTAATCTTCAATAGATGATAAAACTCCACATGGATCCCAAACTTTAGCTCGTCGCTGATCAATTACTTTTTTATGTTGTTTATTTTTTGTGGTTGTTCTTTTCTGTTTTTGAGGTTTCCAGACTTTATGTTGTAGTTGTCCTCCCTTTTTTGCTGATGTATAATTGTTTAGTCATTAGTAATTTGCGGTCATCTCTGCTTTTTCTTTCTTCAATGAATAATTTATGAGATTCTTTAAACATCATCTTCTTCATATTTTCAATTTCAATATCTAAATTATTTTTTGGTTGGTGTAGATTGTTGTTTGTTTGATGAAATTTACTGTTGATCTCTATGCCCGTTGTGCCAGATTTCTTGATTTGAAGGTCTGTTGTTACACTATAACTTTGGATTGTCCAACCATTCTTCTATGAACTTTAATTCTGCTACAATATATCTCATGTTGACATTTGTCCCATCATTTTCCAATTCATCAACAACTTGCTTCATTTTTGTATTAATTTGTTGTTCAGCAACATATCCTGCATACACATACCAATGGTTAGATTTAAAAACATGAGGTTTGACAAATGAATCTGTCTTCAGGTCTTCATGATGGTCTTTTGAACAACTTGTAGCTTCATCTGTGGGAATTGAACCCACGTTCAATATGGATCCAACACATTTTCATTGGACCGATGGTTTTTGTGCCTTTGTTATTAGTTCTATATTCAAGTCATCCATCAATATATACAAAAAAAATGTCTCACGCACTTTTATTGTTTTATCCAACCAATACATCTTCAACAATGCCAGCTGATAATCCACATAAAACAACAAAATTGATAGCCTCAAGTGTGTCTATCCTTACCTTCGAATGTGCATGGCCAATATTAGGCAGAAGATCCCTCAGATTTTATTTACAACATACGCATCTTATCCAAAACCACTTTGACCCACTCAACTTCCACTATTTAAAAAAATAATAATTCAAAACATTAATTCTCTCTCACAATGTGAATTGATTGGAACATTATACACACATGCCATTAGAAAAATGGAATAAAACACTTCCACCAATGCATTAATTTTACTATCATTTTAAAGCAAACTCACACCATTAACCCTTATTCATACCCATCAATTATGCTATATAGATTACCATTGTTGGAAACTGTCGGTGCCAAGTCAATTAAAATGCATAGATTGATCCTTCCAATACATTTTACATTAGTGAGCCACCAAGATCTGCCATCCATACACAATCTTTGTACTTGTGCTTATTAAATCTGTGTTCTTTCCATAATAGTTTCACAATTAGAGGCCATGATTACACCGATCCAGTAAAATTGAAAGGATGAATTTACTATGAAAGATAGCAACCAATTTAAAGAGAAAAAATATGATAAACCATCACACCAATTATAATGAATGTCACTATCCTGAAGTGGATGTCTCTAACTTCCCTGTCCCCAAATAAACAATGAAGATACTGTTTATTTCTTTGGCACCAAGTAAAACAATGGCGTTCTTTAAAACTAGGAAAAAAATGTGACTTAGTGTGAAATGATAAATGCTAATACACAAGCTCCTTCGCAGTAAACCCACAATGAAAAATTGTGGTGCCATCTCTGCAGTTTGTCTCGAAATCGATGATGTTATATCTTTGATCCTTACACCAATGTTGAACCACGCACACAGAATGAAATTACAACGCTCCTCTCATGCTCCTTAAGCCAATGTTACCTTACGGCATTACACCATGCATATTAAATCAACACCTAGAATAAATAGGAGAGTGCACAAAACTTCATTACAGAATATGGATGCTTTTAGGCAAGCCGAGGAAACTACCCATGATTCTATGCTCTGATACCAAAAATTGATGCAAGTCTAACCATAGGTCTTGCAGTCATGAATAAACACATACCATAAAAACTGAACTGAAATTCACACACTAAGTATGCACATAAAAATATGAGAATAATTAATTAAAGAAAACATTTACAAGAGAAATCATGGCCCAATGATTGTCCTCTCATTCCTTAGAGTCACTCACACACTTCTACATACTTACATCCCTGATAGGCTCTCCTCAATTTATACAAATGGATTTGAATCAAAATAGGTTCTAGAACCTGTTGTGCTATACAACAACCCCCCCATTTCAAATGTTTCTTAATTTTATTCTTAGATGCTAAATAGGAAATAGGGTCCCTTTAATCTATAAAAAGCAATAAAATCTTTATATATAAATCAATTTCTTTGTTTCTTTCTTTTTAAATAAAAGTGCTTCAAAAAACCCTTTAAAAACAACACACATCCATGCGCTTAAGGCCAAAAGCATTCAATCTAAATATTAGTGTAGAAATGCGAAGTAACTACACAATCCTAAACGTTAGGTTTCTTAAAACAATTCATCGGTGAATATGCGATTGCGATAAAACTATTGCATATCACATATCACCAATTTAGACAAATAAGCTCTAATGTGCCATTGAAACTTTGCTATGCGATAAGATTCTTGCATCTCGCATACCGCTAAAAAAACATATGAAGCCACAATTGAAAACTTCTGATGCGATATGTATTGATCGCATATCACAATCCCAGCAGAGATAGATAAGACTCACTTCGAGGGAATGTGATGTGATGTTAAATATAAATAAAGTGATAATAAAAAGAACACATTATGTGGGTAGGTAAATAAGGATTTCCCCAACTCTTTGTGCTAAGTCATCATACATCGCAATCACATAAATTCTAAAGGGTTTTAGAACATGGCGCTTACACCACCCGATTTGTGATATGCGATGGATCTCAGAATATTAAAATAATAGATATTTAAATTGCTCATTTCAAAATCAGAAGATTAATGCCACGTGTTCTAATTAGACCTTGGGAAGACTACGATGCAATTTATTTATTGAAGCATTTAAGTTTGACGTCATTCAATATGGTGAGGCATTAAGAATAGTGATGACTTCGGTCCTTCAAAGATTTCATCTTGCATGTTAATATCAATTCATAATACGAAATCTTTCACACCAAATTCTCTTGCCCTGATCTTCAACTATAGTATTATCATCACTATCTGTTCAAACATTAGCCGCTCTGAAGGTTTTAAGTTTATCGCGCTTTTCTATTTCATATAATTGTAGTTTGAATCTAGAAGTACGCAGCCACCCAAAATGACAAAGAAGGCCCGAAGACAAAAGCTTCCCCTGGAGTAGCCAAAGAAATGAAAAAGGTTGTGTTAATCTCAGATACGACACATGCGAGGACCATGGGAAGATTTCATGGGAAGGAAGATATTATATGTTGGAAAAGGAAAACCCAAAGTTAACAGAAGGACAGGAAATGGCTAACGGACCTGTAGAGTCAGAGAATACACTTAGTGATTTAGCTGATTCTTTCATTCACCGAATAACAACCCGCACAAAGATTTTTCCATACAATGACATGGTAAAATGGGTAGTTGAAGATATCAACATAACAGATAGAACACTTTTCACATTTGATGGGAGAATATTTGGGTCCTTCAAGCCTGAGGATTTGAAGAAACTGTATCATCTGCTAGAGCCTCAGAAGTGCTACAACAAATCATTCCTTGAAGCTTTCGCGAAGGAAAATGAAGTAGAGTCTGACCCCATCAAACAATGGAGGCATTTCTCTAACAAACACAAGCACGAGTCATCCGGTATGTATTCTATGGACTCTCTAGCATCTCCATATTGTTATGCTACCGCAATGATGTGTAGATTATTTGGAAGCCCTAATTCCACTAAGTTTTCCATTGAAATGATTCCCTTAATAGAAGTGGCTCTGAATTCTTATGTGATGGATTGGGAAACCATTCTATCAGATAAAATGGTTGTCCAAATACTTGATTATAGGAAGAACGGGTTTGTTACCACCCGAGTGGTTCCCCCATTTTATATGAGTGCATATATAGTTGACACCATTTGTTTTAACTCTGATTTTCCTATCATGGGATGGAAATGGATTGTGCAAGACCCAACTCCTATCCATATTTACCATAAAGACTTGTGGCAAAAGAAATATAAGAAACATTTTTACAAAAGTTTCCATGGCTTCATCCTACCCATTCATCAGGCCATCTTTAATAGACCAGCCCCTCGGCTGTCTGAGGAAGCCAACATCGATCTAACTTTAATTGGCAGTTGGTTTGGGGAAGAATTGTTTACATATGTTAGGGTTTATGGTAGTATCACTGATCCACATGTCCTTCCTCTATATGTCCCGGATAAACTATTGGCTAGGGAAATAGCCTATTAGACAGTTGAAAAGGGCCTTACAAAAAATCTCAAAGATGCCAAGAAACAGTTATGGCCTGCATTTCCGATCTGATGCGGTATCTATTCGTTGCATGACTACAAGCATGCACAACCTAAAGCTGAGAAAATAAGGGGTCTAAACCTAGCTGTTATTCCCAGAAGACAATATGACCCAAATAAAGTGGCTTATAATTTTACTACTCAGGTAAAGGTTAAGCAATTCATCCATGAAAAAGATGAATTCGATGACTTCATTAGATCAGCAGAGAGATTTGCGCAAGTGAGCCATCTCACAAAGATCAAGTTTGGACCGGGAAAAATGGACTAATTCATTCAGTACAGGGTACAATGGCTTCAGTCAGTGCCATTAGACTTATTGAACACTACACCTGTCATACATCAAACAGGGAAAATCATAGAGCAAATCATAGAGCAGGACATAGAGAAAACTTCTAGTGAAGCCAAGACAAGCGAGAAAGCCAGTGAATAGTAGGAAATAGATGTTCACATTGATTCGATGTAGATCAAAGAATGGGAATAGTTTCACCTTCAGATTAAGGGTCAAAGTGATACTCAAATTGTTATCACACCGCAATCTCCCTTAAGACAATAGCCCATAGTTCATGATCCTATGGTTGAAAAGGCATCCAACAAGGATTCAACTGTGAGGGAAGTCAAGATTATCCCTAAGAATCCTTCATCAGAAATTATATTGAGTATTGAGGATATCCTGCCATTGGATGTGTTTTATAGCCCTAAACACAGGGATGTAGTCAAAAGGAAGAGGAAGAAGAGGAAAATAGACTAAGTATTGGCAACCCTCTCTCAAAATGAATACATGAATGTCATTTGGAAATATTCAGAAGCTGATCCCTCCAAAGACTTGACTAAATTATCTCAGTTCGCAGGTGGATACATAGCTGCCACGATCGATAAAGCAACTGAAGTTAATCTATTGATCAAGGAAAAAGATCAAAAGATTAAACAACTTGAAGATCAGTGAAAGGCCGAGAAATAGAGGATTAATCAGTAGGAAATTGAAAGACATCAACAACTATCCCAAGAGTTTGAACAACTAAAACTGGTGCATCATGAAGAGATTAAAGCTAAGGATGATCAAATAAAGCAGCTATAACTCTCAATAGAGCAGTTCAAAGAAAATCCTAAAGTTGAAGAGTTTATAAAGGAAGCCCTAACAATAGATAATTTCTTATCTCAACATCTAACCCAACTATGCCAAAAGATATCCCTCGTTCATCCATTTTGCATCAAAACCAACACGTTGGTAGATCAAGTGGTCAATTCCAGATTGGAATTCGAGGAAGCAGATGACAAGATTACATATTATATCTCTTGGAAAAACACAGAAAAGGGAAGGGCTACTAAATTACTAGTGATTGAAGAATCTCATAAAGAGATATTGTTCTCAGAATGGGAGACACAGCCGATCAAAGAAAAAAGAGAAACTTCAAGGGCTAGGGCAACAAGGAATAATGTCATTGAATTGATAAATGATAATTTACACAGTGCCAACTTAATTTTTGAGTGCGCCCCTGAAAATCTTCCTAAGGTAAAAGCATTGGAAAAACAATGAAAGCAAGATTCGAACACCAGAGAAGAAAAACTCAAAAAATTAAAAGGCCTCAATTGGGATATGCATTGGATCTCATTGGTCAAACCGCATAGCCAACGAATGACAGTCAAAAGTCTTGCGGACACAGTCCATCGCATGATACTTGAACTCTTGGATGCAGTGTACATAGGTCAACTACATGCCAGGATGAGTCATCCACCAGAAGTCCAAACTATGCTCGAGATTTGTCAACTAAAGCCACAAGATAAATGATAGATCCAATGTATCTTTTGAAGTTATTTGCAATTCTATTTTTGTCATGAAATCCCATATTTTTAGAGAGGTTTTTCCAACCACTGTAAGATCTTTTATGAATAGTTTGTTTTTATTTTCACTATAAAGACACTTTCATGTCATTTTAGAAAGGGTCCTAATTTGTATTAAAATTGGATTGAAGAAGATAACACTTTTGCACTTCTTAATTTATTTTGTAGAAAGCAAGGATCAAGGTTCAAACTCTTTTTGTAAGCAGATTTCGAAAGGACTTGCATTTCTGTATCTTTTTTGGAGTTTTCATAAATTAAAAGGAACGAACCAGACTATTACTTCAGTAGCATGTTCAAATACATATGGTACTTATATCTATGTCATTTTGTTTCATGTTAGGCAATTTAACAGTATTTTGATTCAATATTGTTGTATATGTAACTATCCATTCAATTCCGCATTTATATCACTTTTGTGTAATTCTAGAATTGATATCTTGAACATGTATTTTGGCAATTAATGTTATGATATGCAATCTATTTTATATTACTTTTTTTGAATTAATCATTGTTCATGCTTCACTTGTGTAATTGATTAATTAATCTTTATTAGTGATTGATTACCTGAAGTCATCATAAATCACATAGATATTGAGTTACCCGAGTTAAAAAAAAAAAAAAAAAAAAAAAAAAAAAATAAATAATAAAAAAAAAATAAAAAAAAATAAATAAAAATAATATATATAATATATATATATATATATATTAATATATAATATATATTATAGTATATATATAAAATAATATATATATATATATATTCAAAAGTATATCATTAAAACATCTATCATCTTCACAAATTTTTAAACATCCCATCATCTTAAACACATCTTTATAGGGAAACGGCCACATTAATCCAATTGAAGCTACCATACTAACGGAAAGAAAACTATATAAGGGCCTAGATCGGGTGGTATCGCTCAATGTTGTTGCAACGATTTTAGAGGCATAACTGAACTCACAAAATCCAAAATACTCTCTAGTCCCAAACATCTCTAATCTTATCTCTTATCCCTAGATAAGAGTTAACTAATCCATAATCTTCTCAAACCTTCCACAATACTCTCAAATCTTCTACTATTTACAATAATCATCATTCTCTCTTAAAACTATTTAAAAAATACATTAATTAATGAAATCCTAGCTTTCTAAACTAACTCCTCTAATAAACATTTAACCTAGGTTAGATGCAACTACATCAGTAGCACTCGTAGCTATTTAGAGCTATTAGTTGTTATTAAGTGTAGTAAATGGTTAGGGGTGGTATTAAGGTTCTTAGTATTGTCATGGAGCATGATTAACATGCATAACATGAGAGTGGAGCATGGGTTGGCGACCCTGGGATCGGGTGCCATGATCTACACCTATCATCGCTTGATCTTTGCATGGCACATTTATGTTCCAATGGCTCTGCATCACCTAGACCTGTCCTGTTGACATAAATGTCCACATGTGGTCACTTATGTTATTGGGTACGACATTCCATTCACAATCATAGCTCATCCTTTTCTAAATGAAATGGCTTGGTCTTCTTTTGGTGGATTAGGTGTAGGTGAAGGAGTCCCTCACATACAGTTTGTAGAGTCATTCATGAACTCATGATTCTTGGGTACCTTGAGATTGTTAAAGAATGTGCCTGGTTGTACACTTGTCCCTACATGGAGCTCGAACACTCTAGTTTTTGCATTCAACATTTTAGTCATATCACATTCATGCCATGCATGGAAACTTATGAGGGTGGTGTCAATGTTGTGCATCTTGTATTATGGAGGAGGGTTTCCAACTGTCGCACTGCCCTTGGATGTATAGGTGGTCTATCATAGTTCTGTGGGAGGTTTGTTTCTTCGTCTTTCTACTCCCTACCCTTTGTTTCATTCACCGTTTAAGTACTGACCTGACTCGTATCTTTTCTATAGTTTGATGAATTTTTACAATGCTCAATGTTCTTTTTGTTTTTTCTCCACAATACACGGTTGGGTCCTTACTTTGAGTTGGTGGTCGTGTTACCCACTTCATCATCTCAACTTTATGATTCAGCGATAATTCCTTTCAATTGCCCAGTGTTGGTTTGTTGAATCTGGCACCCTGTCTCCTTTTCTATTTGGTTTTGATATTATCCACTGCTCTCCTTCTTTTGCAGTAGATTCAAGGTCACTGGGCATATCGTCTCTCTCTCTCACTCAACATTTGGTTTCCTGGGAACTAGGGTTGTTCTCTCTGGTCAAGTTCTGCAATAGCTCATTATATCTCTACCCTCGATGGACTATGTTCTCTTCTTTTCACATACTGGATGACATCCTCCTTGCCCAGACCTTCACTTGCGACTACAAGCCCTTGATTTCCTAGCTTTAGATTTACTATGTTGCCTTCATTACCCTAATTACTATGAAACCATGGTCCCTAGGTAGAGATTACCCAGTCGTTGTGGTGGTGCACCTGGTTCATCTTCCTCTCGTCATCGATGTTTTTTGACTGGGAATTAATGGAAAACCACTTTCATTTAGTTCCTCCTAAAGTAAGGACTAAAATTCTTCATTCAGAACCTGAGGAGTTTGGGGACCATATTTATTTCTTTAATTTTGAGGTTCATAATAATAGCCTGAACTGGGTCACTCATCTAGGGAAATTCCAGAAGCATAAGCTTCACTTCCTTTATTCTCTCTCGTTGCATCAGTAGATGGAAACACTGCTCCATATGGTCATTCGTGACAAGAATGTCAACAATTACAAACTATTTGCAGGTTAAGAGGACATCAAGCAAATTCTTTGGGATATTTGCTACAACCTAGATGACATTGTGGCTAGACTTACAAGGGTGGAGCAGTTCATGGTATCCAATTTAGGTACCAAGTATGAGGAGTAGAAATAGGTGCCAACGTTATCAATGTTCCTGCTAAGAATAATCCTAAGGAAAACTCCTCTCCCAAGTCTCTTGTCATTGTTTCTAACAAATATTCTACCATGGTTATTTCACTTGTCATTACAGTTGGTTATTGCATGTTTTTGTACTAGTCTTCACTGTGGGTTACGACATGACATTTCGGGGCACTGCCTAATTTTCTCTGGGTCTTTTCATGTTAACATGGAGGCAATTAGTATGTAGCTAGATGGTGGACATGGAAACGGTCACCAAGTTTCATGTTTTCCTCGTACCTATATATCATCCTCCCTAAATTTTGAAAAAGTCTCAGGAAAAGTGCACAGTATAACAAACAAGCAAGGGATGTCAACTTTGTTGTTTTTGTGTTGGTTAAAATATTCCTCTTTGGAATTCTATGATAGTTTTGGTATCTTTGGATTACCCGTGGTTGAAGAAACAACCTCCAAGGGTGTCTTCTTTATATGTGAAAAGCTATCAATGTAATATTTTTTATCGTCAATGGAAATATATTGACACAACTTACAAAAAAAAGTGTATTAAATGGTTGCCACAAAGTAACACAATGACCACTATCCTACTATTGTCTATTATCTCAGTGTATCAATTGTGAGAAACACTGAATAAGTAGAAGACTTCAAAGCACTATGCATGAGACACTCTACTTAGTGCTACCATTTTGTCATAATTTATATTTTGGGACAAGTGTGGAGGATACAATTCCAAAATGTAAAATACATGCCACATGGATTTTGTTTTACTTTTCAATCTTCATGGATTTTGTTTTATTTTCAATCATCATTAGATATCCCAAGTGTTGTAATGTGGAGATTAGGTGGAATATAGCATCATAGGTCCATTAACAATTAATTAACTAAAAACTCTTTTAAAATCATGTTTAATTATTAATGCCTAATATATGGTCCATTAAGTATTCATAACTTATCCCATAAAAGAGAATTCATTAACCATCACCAAGATTAACAATCTTTAAAGCACTAACACCTTTTTGCAAAATATCTACTCATATATTAAAGCCTAGCTTAACTAAAGTAGTTATTTATTTTCCAAGTATTTTTTTTTGTCAATTTTCAACTAAATTTGGTAGAGGTTTTTTAGAATAATAAATTTGAGTTTTGTAATCTGAAAATTCTAATGCGTATGTTAAATCCATTTATGCATTTTAAACTATAAAGAAAGTCAAATTCTTATAAAAACTAGAATAAAATCTATTGCACCATATACTAGCTTAGCCATATAAATTAAATGACTAACAACACTAATAGGCATCAAAAACTTACTTTGAAATACATCTCAACATTATCAAGGTTAAACAATCATTAAATTTAACTAAATTATAACTTTATGTTAAATTATTATTATTATGTTATTTATTATAAAAAGAAGTAATATATGAGTAAAAATATATATGCATTTTCAAAAATATATAATAAAAAATTTTAAATATGAAGATTCTTTCTTTCTTTATTGTGAAATTGTTTTTGTTACAATATCATATCATATTCATTAATACCACATGCAAAAACTATGAGTCATATCTACCTATGCTTTATATGATATTTTTATTATTAAATGATGTTAATTAGAAAACAATAAAATCTATAATCATTTGAAATAATATTAATCTTTTATTTATAATTTATTTTTAAAAATATTTTAAATTGTGTGACACTGCTATCCACATAAATATTGACCATTAAATTAAAATCTTAATGTACTGTTACAAAATGAAAAAGCTAAACTTATATTCGTAATTTTAATTATGAAAAAAAAAATGTAAAGCAATGTAAGTTATCCTAATTAAGTTATGAAAAAAGGATAAAGTCAATATAAGTAAGACTTAATTTAGAACCAGAGAAAAAGGTGTTGTCTAATTCCAAATCAAATCATACAGAGAAAGGGTGTTGTCTAATTCCAAATCAAATCATATATATCTATGTGTGAAAACGTGCCCAACAGAAAATGGGAACATGAACTTCAACAACAGAACGTTTGCCACCGAACATAAGGTGATGTGCGTATATTCCCAATCAAATTATCTATCCCTCTGTGAAAACGTGTCGTGAAAGCATTTCAGTGTTATGTACGTTTGTGGCACAGTGGGAGTCTCGCTGCTTGCATGGCTGCTGATGCCCGACGCGTTGGGTTGTCCAGATTTGACACACGATCCTTTTTTGCACTAACCGTTCAGGCTTCCATCCTTTCATTCGTTTAGCTTTCTCATTCATGGGAGCCCGAGCTCACTGGGTTCTGATTTTTCAGAATATAAGTGGTTGGAAAAAGGCAGGTTGCAGGAAATCCAATCCCATCCCACAGAACAAATTGGAGATGACAGTTCCCCAGCTTGTTGCCCAATCGCTCTGGAAAGCCTTTCGGCTAAAAAATTGTATGCCCAGCCAAGGGTGCGAATGGTTTATTGCTGGAGTGGTTTATAGCTGGAGTGATTGGGATTGTGGCTGGTTATTTTTAATTTTTTTTTAAAGTAAGGTGTGTTTTAGCTAACCTAAAAATAAAACAATTTGTAATGGAAAAATTCAGGACTGCCATGTGGATCAATCACAATAGACTTGAAAAAATATACTACATCAAAGAGTATAATCCAACTTGTGACCATGGTGAGAAAACATATTTAGGAGCTACTATTAGAGGAAAAACAAAGGTGCTAGAGGCACAGTAGAGGACAGGGTCACATCATCTTAGATGTGACCCTGGTAGGTGGAATATCCCCAAGGGAGTTTGGGAAGAGAGAAGTTGCATTTTCTGCTATAAGGGGGTGGTGGAGAGGGAATGACACCTTGTCATGGAGTGTGCAACATATACGGATACTTTGCAAGATAAAAATAATTAAACTTTGAATTAATCAGGAGTTGCAGCTCACAGTGTGTACATCACCTAACTGCACTCATACAAAGGAGGAGACACACGCTCACACTCACTCACTCCATTACATGGATGAAGATTACATATTAAATACTTGACTGAAAAATAGGTGGCTGAAAACAACCTCCTAAACTCTAGGAACAACTCCTAAACTAAGAAGGTACGTTACAACCACATAACCATTTCTCCATTATTTCTAACTCCCCCCTTTAATGGAGAAAGGGTTATTTTTCACACCTAACATCCCTCTAAATAACTCAAACTTTATTCGCCCTAGAGGCTTAGTA
>APFE030352709.1:2283-41586 GCA_000404065.3 Pinus taeda
CTAGGGTCTACCTTAACACCTTCATGAGATACAATATGACCCAAATATTCCACCTCTTGTACTCCAAAGAAAAATTTGGAGGTTTTTTCATATAATTGTTTCTCCTCCAATAGCTTGAGCACTCTATCAACATGTTGAACATGATCCTTCCAAGACTTGTTGTAGATTAGTATATCATCAAAAAATACTAACACAAATTTTCTAACGAAAGGTTTGAAAATGGAATTCGTCAAACCTTGAAATTTGAAAGGTGCATTGGTAAGACCAAAAGGCATGACCAAAAATTCATAATGACCCTCATGAGTTCTAAATTTGGTTTTTGAAATGCCCTGAGTCTTCATTCTGATTTGATGATATCTTGAACAAAGGTCCAACTTAGTGAAGTAAATTTCTCCCTGCAATTCATCCAATAATTCGTCAATGACAGGAATGGGAGATTTATATTTAATAGTGAGCTTGTTGAGCTCCCTATAATCCAAACACATGCACCATGATCCATCCTTCTTGTGCACCAATACTACTGGAATAGAGAAAAAAACTTTGACTAGGTTGAATTATACCAGCCTCTAGCATTTCTACAACCGTACGTTCAATTTCACTCTTTTGGGCATAGGGATATGTGTAAGGCCTGATGTTTGGAGGAAGGTTCCCAGTGTTGCATACGTAATAGTTGATCCGCCTCTATCATATAAGAATTTGGGGGAGTGAGAAGTACACAATTGGAATTGTACGACCCCAGCCGATCTATCAGTGGTTGGAGCAGCTTTCTTTCATTATCGCCTCTTATTTCTTAAAAGTGGGACTTCTCCCCTTGGTCGAGAGTTCGCTTTCTCACCCTCTATTTCATCAAGATGTTCCTTTTAGTCCCTGTTTGATTACTCCTTGACTGGAGAAACATATATAATAGAGTGCTTTTCTTTCTTGTCTCTTTTTTTATTATTGGGGGTTTATTATTAATTCATTCATGGGGCAGAGAGAGAAATCTTTTTGATGAGAGTTGTATCATTGGCCCGTGTGGTCCAGCGGTAGTCGAGCAGATGGATGAGATTGTGGCCATAAAAACTATTGCATGGGTTTAGATCTGTCCACTTCGCATTCCATAGAATTCATGAAAGAAAGAATTCATGAAATTCCGACTATTATATACGTAAGTGAGCTGCATCTCACTCGTCTAGCGGACGTCTTAGTCATTCCCTCATATAGTCACCTCCCTCCTTCCAATGTGTGTTCTTTTCACCACTCTCATCTTGTGTGAATCAAAAACCGAAAACCTCGTGAATCAAATAGGAAACCTTGCCTCGGCCGGACGACTGAGAGATAAGCTGGTCCAAGCAAATAAGCAGATTCGGGCAGGCGGATGATGAGAAAACAATTGCCCTCCCCTCGAAGCCCACTGGTTAGTTAGAGTGACCTATGGGTTCACTGCTATGTTACGGTATGCCATTACGAGTCAATTCGAGGAGATGATGGCAATAGTGTTAAAGCATGCATACATGGGTTTATATATATACTATATATATATATATATATATATATATATATAATATATATATATATAAGGTTCTATGCCTCCGATAGTGTAAAAAAACATATGTATGATATATGCTCCTCCGCCTGTATCTTCATGCATATAATTCTTTTGTGGCTCGATAGCTCTTGATAATATAAATGCACCCATTGCTCCTTTAATGGCTCTATCTGCTTCCTTATAGCTCTGCTTGTTACTCTGTTGTTGTGATAGCTATCTGTGTCCTTTGTTCTACTCCTCTTGGCTCCTTTTTCTCCTCGAATATTTCCATATTGACATCAATGACAATCTATGTCCAACACGCGCCTTCTCAGCTGCCTCCTGTGCTACTGCTGTTGTTGCAGTATTTTTCTATTATGTTGTTGTTTGTGCAGCATCACGCGCCTCCTGCACTTTTGTTGTTATTGTTTCTTACCTTCTCTTTTCTGCCAACTGCACCATGCGCAGTTTGGCCTCCTCTTTCCTCTTCTTTGCCGCAGACTTCTCCATTGCCGCGATGTCTGGGGCGAGCCACTCCGGCAGCCATGTCTCCAGTACATCAAAAATTACATCGTCTGTGGCTATGAAGGGTAGCTCACTCCATTTCTTAGCCGGGTCCTTGCGCGCTCTGATGTATATGCTGTGGAGTTCTACTTTAAGCTCTACAAAACATTGCAGGTTGTTGTAGACAGTGGGTGATAATCGCGGCTTGCAGTTAATCCCCATTCTGATGTTCATTTCCATGAACACCCATAATATCTTACTGTCGCAAATTTGGTTCACGTACTTTATGGCCCAGAGCGAAGCATACTTCACGACCTCCGACAGATCCCTGTCAATTATGGGGACTGACTGTCCTCTGGAAATTCCCCTACCACGACCACTATGGACAACAGATTCCATGCATAGTGGAATGTTTTGCCTTGTTCCTGGGCCTTGCAGAAATTTTCCAGGAAATCCTTAAAGAGGAATTCGAACCAGTTAAAATGGATCCCCTCCACACACTGCTGAGCAAGTTCCACCATGGGCGCAGGTACCTCATCCGCACGATGCTTGTGCATAACTTTACTCTCCAGTATTTTGGTCGCCACTTTAACTGCTTTATTGTTGATGCTGGATATGGCGTAGACCCTTTTCTTCTTTTCCAATTTGTATTTCTTCTTCATGGACACCGCGATGGCCAAGTCACTTCTCTTCCCCTCTGAGATGTCTGCGGGGTCCTCTCCTTTGCAGGGAAGCTGGGTAATGCGATGAATTAAGTGGTTCGTGATGGGGATGGGCTCCTCCAACCACAAACACCCACCATGCACCAGGCAGAGAAGCTGTCTGATGATGAAAATTGTTCTTGGGGCATGATGGAAATGAGGCACCCAGAGCAGGTTTAGTAACCCTACTTTTTCCACTCCGCACAACCATTTTCATCGCTCCAATTCGATAACCCTCGCTGTGGTGTTCTACTTGCGCTTCATGAGCTGTGCAGTCTCTAGGTGAGGGAACTTCTCATGGTCAGCGAGATCCCAATCTTCAAATTTCAATCTAGGCACCTGTCCCAGGTGCATGCCCTCAAAAATGATGTCTTCTGGGAGGAGCGAGGTCTGGAGAGAGCTCTTGCTCTTGTCGAGATCCTTGGGCACTTTTGCCTTCCCCTTCTGTGGGGGGATATATGCGGGCATCTTTTTTGGAGGGTGCACAGGCTCAGTTTCTACCACCATGCCTTCGTCCTTGTCCTCTTCAATGATAAGGTCCTCCAGGTTTTCCTCCTCCTCCTCCGTTTCCAAGTTAACGACTTTCCCTTTCTCTTGCATCGTTAACCTGGTGTGTAGCGTGTTTTGCGGGGACAGACATACGAGAACCATTGGCTATTTGTCTTTCTTTGCCCTTGGCATGCATAGTGATTTATGGATTTCTACCACAATACCGACGCCTTCAGGGACATCCCCCACAATCAGGGCCCGCGCGGCCTCCTCAGTGGCCATCTCTGTAATTTCCATAACTTCCTTAGATTCTTCCATCTTGTCCATCCAAAAATCTATCACTCACGTAATCAGGGGCTCAATCAACTCTTTTCACAGGTCAAATAATGCTCTGCTCAGAATATGCAGGGTGCACAATAGCTCAATTCGCAAATGACCAAGTGTTGTTTGCTGGGCATCCCTTTGAAATTTATAGCACCTTTTGAATTTGAATTCGACTGATACCCCCAAATCCAGTTCATTAATCCTCCCTTGGCAGCATATTTTCCCAAATCTTGCCCATAAAGCATGCCTTAAATGCTTGCCGCCCACTCCATTTGGCCTTAAGTCGAGCATCACATCATGAATAGCGACTCCAACAATCACTTTCCAACCAACACGCGCGGCAACGCAACCCCCCCTGCGTAGTCACGGACCTTGTGACTCTTTGCTTTTGCGCGTAGCTCCAACATTGCGCAGCCCCTGGGCAAAGTATTTTATAGTCCCGCGCCTCCTTTCAACTACCTGTAGTGCTAAGGCTATACCTCCTACGGTTAGTCAAGTGGTTGTGCCACCTATATAGGGTTTCACCTGGTCATCCATCACTTTTCCTAGAACATACCCACTTTGTATCGTTACTAGCTGCGTCACACATCTTATCATCTACAGCGCACCACCATGGTCGATCCATTTAGTAATATGTGGTCCAATCCAAGGCATGAGGCTGATCAATTCGGGGCGATAGTCCCCAAATTTATCAACGTGATTGTGTGCACCCTACTTTATCACCTAGTCTCTTTATTGAGAAAATCTTTCTTGATCCCGTCCTCCACCTTCTTGACTTCTTCTTCCACCTGAGCGCTTTTCTCCCTTAATCACACCCTAACGTTCATAATTTCTTGGAGCCTAAGGTCACCCTATTGGATTTCCCCATCAGGTCCCAAGTGTTCTGCTTCATTCAGCGACACTACCCCTTCTTTCAAGGTTCCGTGAACTGTCGTATCTGTCAGCGCTGCTATACATGGACTAGGCATTTTATGCTCCATGGGGATTACAGTGTTCACTTCATACTCCAGCCTCAGAGGTGCTTGCACAGTCAATTTCTTGCAAGTGGTCCTATAAGCCCATGGAATCGCTGGTACGCGCAAGTCCCAATCAGTCTGCTACACATTGTGTATCTTATTTAGCGCTTCACATACTTCGTTAAAGGCTTCTGCGTCGATAACCTTCTGCGCACTTGGCCTTTCCATACTCCATGGTTCCAACCAGAGGGGTCATTTGCACCATTTCCTTGCCCGCACATGCTTACTAACTGTGTCTTCTAAAGCGAAGACTGTGTGCATTCACGCAGGTTTCGTACCATGTGCCTGTATCCATTTGGATAGGTGAGCACGTGGACCATTTCGTCCGACAATATTTTCTGTTAATCGTATCTGAGGCTTCCCAAATCGTATGCGCATTGTTCTCCTACATTCGCGCTAGTCCACGAAGCTTCCTTGGTGCGTACCCCACCACCTCGTGGGTGTAGCACACAGTACCCATTTAAAAGCTTTGCAACATTATTTCCGACACTTCTCTTTCAAATCTATTCACGGAGCCATCCACCTCACTTAACCCTTCATATGTAGGCAAATCCCTTACCTTCGTCAATATGCAATGTAGCGATCTTGTCATCATGTTACAGTTAAGTGTGGTTACCTCGTGTAACCGGTTTTTCATTGTTCTATCTCTTTGTCAGAATCTGTGGTGTAGGAGCTTTCGCGCTCCCATGAGATTCATCCATCTATGGTTGGATTCACCCAGTGTTGTTCTCGTGCGGTTATCTTGTAGATGCAGTCCAAATCGTCATCGCTGCCATAGTTGCACACTGGCTCTGTGTTGTGTGATCCTTCTACAGGGTCCAAAGGTACAACTACACGCAGAGATGTTTTCTCAAAAATCATCTTGCGCTTCTTCAGAGTTATCACCCCATTCATGTCAGTGGCCCAATCTATTCCTAATAGCACGAGGTAGGGATTGTTGTCATCAACAATCTCTATTACTTTGAAATTGGCTAGCGTGCTTGCTCCTTCGATATCCACTGTGATTTCCTACAATCTCCCCATAGGTAGGATCTTTTGCTAGTTCGCCATTCGTAGTTGGATAGGAGACCATTATAGTGTAGGCCTTTCCATGTGCTCCCATGTTTGCTTCAGCAGAACGTTCACGTCTTATCCTAGGTCTAGAATCACTTGGTCCATCTCATATTCTCCAATCTGCACGGTGAATCTCATTTCCCTTCCCGTTCACGTCGTGTGCTTTCCGAGCTTCCGGACTACACACGATTCTCCTGCCGCGGTCCCACCGCATCTATTTATGAGTTCTTGTAGCCCCTTTATAGCCTTGCTGTCGCGCAACAGCTTCATGCATGTTTCCAGGAACGTTGTGAGCATCGATGGGTCCATTTCCGACTCTGGTTTGTCTTTACTTCCTGAAGTGGAGGCATCAACGAATCTCTTCTTGGCTTCCATGAAGGTTTCCTTAGCGTGCTCCAAATCAAACTCTGGTTCCTTCATTGGAGCCTTACGAACCCAAGTACTTTCTTCAGGCTGCTTGCCTTTGTCATCCCCTATCATAATTCCACTTCAGAGGACAACATTCACATTAGGGTCTTCCTCGCGCGGCTCAGACCTCATCATTTGCAGGTTCTAAGTCAGGGGAGGTTGGAGCACTCCTTTATCACGTAGCCTCACTATCAGTGTGGGACAATCCTCCGTCTCATGATCAAGCAATGTACAATACAAGCATGATGGCCTTGTTGTATTCGTACAATCATGGGCATAATGTCCTGGCCCTCCGCAATTGTAACATATCAATTGTCCACAACCTCTTCCAGGCCCTCCTCCACGTCAGCCTCGTCCACGCCCCTAAAATCTAACCATCACTGCGTTCTGGTCAAGGAGCCATGTTTCGACCTGAACTCTGTAGGTAAGACCTATCAAATTGATCGCACTTCTTGGTGAGACCTTCATGAGCTCTCCCTCGTCCCCTCGTAGAGGTGAAATCAAGAGGCTAGTTTCTAGTTCTGTGCTACCTTCGTTTCTGTAGATTCTCCCACTTCGCGTAGCCCCAAACATCAATCTATTCGCATAACCTGCTTTTCACAGAGTAGCATTTTAATCCAAGTGTTCAAAGACTTAACGTACTTACCTCGTGGTCCTTTGAGGAAGCGTCGCTCTGCCTCACTATAGCTGACTGAAGTATCTACCGCAAACTCAATGATGAATCCTCCTATAATTCGATCGAGCCAGTGATCAATAGCGCGCGCGATCTTATCATTCGATGCTTCCAATCTGTGCACCAATTATGGAGTCAACACAATAGGTTTGTCGAGCTTGCACCTTCCTTAAAATATATTAAAAAAACTAATAAATATTTTTAAAACGTAATTAAATAAAATGAGATACATAAAAAAAATATACGTTGTTGCAATTAAATGAGACTATGTTTTTAGTTTAGTTATTATAATATTTTTATATTGTTTTTAATTCAGAAGTTGTTTCAATAATAATATATATATATATATTATATATTTTTAATTCAGAAATTGTCCAAATAAAATATACACTAGTTGTTTCGAACTTACTTTTTAAATTATTTCATTATTATAATTTTATAATTTATAATTAATTAATTATTATATAATTTGATATGTTTATTTACAAAAATTAAATATAAATGAATAAATAGATATTTTTATAATTTTGCTAATATTAAAAAATTGGAAATAAAAATTAATTGGATAAAAATAAATTAAAATTAAATATTATATATAATTTGTTTTTTTATTAAAAATAAAATATTATTTCAAAAATTCTATAAAAATGTATTAAAATGCAGAAGAGTACAGTAGAAGTCCCCAGTCGTGCGGACTTTTCCCAAAGAATTCTAGCTAATTCTTCTTACTTAGAATATAACTGCCACCGGTCCATTTCACCCACACCAGTTTTTGAAGAGCATTATATGCATGTCTCCAAAATTCCAACCTGTCATTATTCACATCTCCGTATAGGAGAAGCAAGCGGGTTTGGAGGTACCCTGACTCCAAAATTATCACCAAAATAAATACTCTCTCCATCGAGTTGAAACATAGCCACGCAAGGGCGATACCACACAAGGCTGGTAGAAGCAAGGGTATCCCGTGAAATGTCAAACTCACAGCCATCAAATTAAAAAATATCACCGACAGAACGATTTTATCCTTCCGGTTAGAGGATGGCCACATAATGACCAAAACAAGCCGGACTGATACAACAGCAAAATATACAGAAAACTCGAGAATTGGAATGAATATCCAAATAAAGAAAAAGATATAGAGTAAACGAAAAGCGATAGAAGTAAGCCGAGTTAAAATAATGATAGAATCCATTCCCCAACCAATACCAACGGCTACTGTTATCGCTACGGATACATGCTGTGGGGGGTAAGGGCAGTGATAGATACAAATACAGTAAGAACAACCCAAACAATAGAGAAAATCAAGTTCACACAACAGATTATAAATGATAAGGTTTTAATCCCTAAAAGATCACCCCTAAAGGTTAGTACTTGGCAGACCACCTGGAAATCAGACTTGACCACAACTTTGGTTAGAAATGCATTCGCAGCGAATCCACTTCCTTTACTGTCCACCAGATAGTCTCTGACTGTCCTCCTCGCCACCAGAGAGCTAGAGAAGCCATCCACTCCCAACATAAAAGTCAGTAAAATGTTTATTAATACTTCAGTCAACCTTGGAATTATGAACGACACCATGTTGTATTCTACCATGTTGTCTTCTACGCTTTTGCTCCAAGTTGGACGTCCAGCCAAGTAGTCTTCCAAAGCTTCGGAAGCCATGACTTTGACTCCTCTGCTTTCGGCATCTTTAGACCTCAAAGATCTTACCAGTAGCTCTGTCCACTTATCACGTCTCGCATCATTCATTGGAATGCAGATGGGAATGTGCCCTTTTCCGTTGATAGACCGGGCACTGATATCGTCAAGAATTTCAGATACAACCACTCATTCACTCTCACTTTGTACCCTTCATCGTGCTGCACCAACGGCAACAGGCTGCCCCAGTTGCAACCATGGCAGCCATTTGTGAGGCAGGTAAGACATGGCAGTAGGCAAAGGGAATTGGAGAGTTGTTTCAATGTCCCAGGCATCCGAAGACTAAGCATGTTAGTTATCTCTTCAATCGTCCAGAATACAATGCAGTTGCAATAATTGCATCCACACATCTCTATAGTGACTTCTGGAGTGACTACATCAGCATCATTTATTGCATCTTGTAATGGAAGGAATTGCAGTAAAATGGAGTCCACAATAGGGGCATTGATTTTCATGAACTCTTTGATGGACAAATTGGATTTGCCGTTAGAGAGCTCACAACAGAAGCGTTCTGTACACTTCCATTTTCATTAGAAGTGCTAGGTTGACGACCTGCGGAGGCGGTCTCAATATCTTCTTGTCTAAAACAAGGTTTGTGGATACCCACTCGATGTCGAAGCCGTCTGAACAAATCGACCATCTTCTGGATGACCAGTCGATTTCGAAGACATCTGAATAATTTGACCATCTTCTAGATGCCAAGTCGATCTCGAAGCCGTTTGAATAAATCGACCATCTTCTTGATGCCCAGTCCATCTAGACGTCGTCCGAATGACTCGAACATCTTCGGGAGAGGAACTTCCTCTGCCGAAGCAGTTTGTTTTGTAATCAGTCCATTGCCATCTTCAATCCCATTTATGGTCTTGAGTTTGGCACTTACTAGAATGTCCAGGGCATTCCTGGCACCTATCTCTAGATCCAGCCTTCCTCTTATGAGACTTGTAACAAAAACAGCTAATTCCTTGAACAGAAATAGTAACAAATCCACTCATACCTTCACTTATGTCCAATTGTGCTAAAGCAAAAGATGATAGCCATCCCAACCCGCAAACCAATTTTATAACAAAAAATTGCAGATTCTGAAGTAAACCCATTTCAAAATGCAGTTCAGAGAAAAAATCACCTGACTTGCGATCACCAAAACTTTAACCTCCACTCAATCTATGCCCAGTCTATGTTGTGCCCGCAGACATTTATATAGAAAAACAAATTCAAGCTATGCCATCCATGAAGTTTCGCTTTATCATCCTTAGACTTGCTTAGCAACTTCATCATTTAGGTGTACAACGTAGTAGGATCTTAACGCGGAGCAAATATAATGATGCTTCGGTGAAACCTCTTTTATTCCAAGGAACCAAACAATTCTTGTCGTGAAATAAAGAAATGAGGGATGATTTTACCTAAGTATATCAAACCTCTATGTGATAAGCTCCAAAAACAATAAAATGAATTAACCAACTATAACATGAAATATACAATTTTCTTTTTATAAATCATAATCATCTAACATATAAAATTAAAAATAAAATCAAATAGAAAATCTACCTAACCTCTCAACGGCATCTTTAATCATATGCCTATAAGAGAAGCCTCTGCGTTGAAGCACGAGATGTTTGAAAATGACTCGGTGGCATGGTTCAACGACTAAAAAGTAAAGGAGTTATTTTTGTGTGATTTTTTAGGTTTTTTGGTGCTTGAATTTGATGGCAAAATTTGAAGTGAAATTTTGATTTGTGTTATTTAAACTAGTTTTTTGACTGGATATATGGATTCAGCATTCTAAAAACCCTAGGAAACTTTAATTTTGCAAAGTTATCTATCAAGTTTGTGATTTCAATAAATTCTTGCTAGATTATTTTAGAGAAATTAGACCGAAAAAACCTACCAGAAAAACTTCTAAAAAATTTCACTAAAAACAACTCTTTACAAAAAAATGATAAATTACCCTATTTTCAAATTCGAAGTAAATAATGTCAACAGACAGTTAAGGAGTAGAGCATGAATTCCCGGAAAAGAGGAATATTATTTTACAACAATTACTAAGGCATATGAAGGGGGTTTTCATCTTTGAATTTGCAGAACTGTCATATTGACAAACGAAGAATTGCTGAAGGATAACAGTGCTCATTGAGCAACCTTTTTCGATGGAGAGACGTGCACCAACCCATCGCCAGACCCAATAAAGGGTCAAGATGCGATAAAAGTTCATGGTAGGTAGGTAAAGGAATTCCATCCCTGCCTTTTTCTTGGACAGTTTCTCTGTGGTTGTCTTAATGAGAAAAGTAATCAAGATTCTTGGATATTAGCGACATTATTTTAGAAGTCAAAAACGTGCTTCACGAAAAAGATTGATGCGATAAAAGGATGCTATACGCTTTGTGGTTTAGGTTCGACTTTTACCGTGGCGATGAATAGCTTTATTTCTTAATTACTTTTGGAATCCGTTTATTCTTCTTAATCAATATACAAATTATCTAGAATTATCTTTTACAATTAATTAATCAATATAGTTAAATTTGACTGTTGTGTGTATATATATTATTAATTAATTAATTTACATATTATAAATAATGTGTAGTTTAATTCAACTATTATATCTATATATATTATTAATTTGCATAACCATATTACAAATATTAATGTAATTAATATAGTCTAACAATTCATTTGTATCTATAATTAATAAATATGTAACAATAAAAATAATAGCACAAAAAAACTATTACAATAAAAATATTACTATTATCATTACAAATAATAATAATGATTTCTAAATAATAATAATAATTTAATATTATAAATCCAAGGGATAATACTATCAATCCCTTACGTATATTAATCTAAGGATGCATATTTCTAGAGTAGAACACTATTCATAGATTTACAATATTAATCTTTTAGGTTCATTATAAACCATAGTATCTAAGGGTTTATATACCTTGGATTTATAATATTAGTCCCTAGGGTTTATAATACCTTGGGATTTTAGTATTAATCCTTGGGTTTAACATATCAATCCCCTGGGTTTAATACTAAAACCAGAAGGGATTATAAACCCAAGGCAATAATATAAACCCAAGAGAATAATAAATCCAAGAGATTAATACTAAAACCCCAAGGGATTATGAATCCAAGGGAATAATATTAAACCCAAGGGATTAATATTATAAACCCAAGATATATAAACCCCAAGATAAATCTTATAAACGCTAAAATAAACATGGATGGTTTTCATATTGAGACAATCTTCACAATGCGACGTTGGACCATGGTTGATCTTCATATTGAGACAATGTTTATCACAATGTGACCATAATTGACCATGGTTAATTTTCATATTGACCATGATTAGCCATGGTTGAACATGGTTAGCCATGGTTGACCATGGTTGATTTTCATATTGACTGTGATTAACCATGGCTAACCATGAATGACCATCATTGACTGTGGTCGACCATGATTGATTTTCATATTGAGACAATCTTCGTCACAATGCGATGTTGAACCATGCTCAACCCGGTTGAATCCTTAGATTAATAAATCCAAGTGTTTGATATTATAAACCTAAAAGAATAATACACCCAAGGGATTAATATTAAAACCCCAAGGGATTACGAACCCAAGGGAATAATATTAAACCCAAGGGATATATATTATAAACCCTAAAATAAACATGGTTGACCATGGATGATTTTCATATTGAAATAATCAATGTCACAATGCGACATTGGACCATGCTTAAGCGTGATTGATTTTCATATCGAGACAATCTTTGTCACAATGCGACATTGAACCATAGTTGGTTTTCATATTGAGACAATGCTTGTCACAATACAACGTCGAACCATGGTTGACCATGATTGATATTATAAACCCAAGGGATTAATACTAAAAACCCAAGGAATTATAAAAACCCAAGGAAATAATATTAAACCCTAGGAATATGGAACCTTAAATTAATAAACCAAAGGAAATAATAAACTCGAAGAAAATAATAAACTTAATAAAATATGGTATAGTTTAATTTGACTGTTGTATGTATGTATACATCTTATTAATTACTCAATATGCCTATTATGAATAATGTAGAGTTTAATTTAACCATTGTATGAATATATACTTTTACATGGATATATGTAAGTGTAAAAAGATAGTGATCTTTTCATAGAATGATTAAATAGTTGGTACAATAGAATGTTACCCTGTTTGTGGCTCCCACATGAAGATAATAAGATAAAGAATAAGCTCCCCACCTTTGGAACTCTATATAACTTATTAATTATTAGATATAAAATAAAAAAATATACCCATAGTTTATAATTTAATTATACTTTTAGTAAAATCAGTTTGTTATATTTTATAGTTTAGATTATATATTTAAATACAAAAATAAATTTATTACTCTAAAATACCCATCAACATATCAAAATCAAAGAATGTTCAATAGAAATAAAAATGCAAACTCAAAGAGCGTTCAATAGAAATAGAAATGCATGGAGTGGATGCTCTTTAGTCTTTGAATTCATTAAAGTGAATTTTCCTCGTGTTTTGGCGGCTACAACACTCCTCCAAAGTTTTTCTTAGCTTTGTTTTGGATCCTCCCTACCAACCTATTACAGATCTATTTGGGCAAATCCCTCGTGACGATCAGATCACTACAAATAGGGCTCATCAAACTCTAGTTTCAATTGCTACATACCCTATAGAAGTCATCATATTGAATGTTTTCATCCATGAAAGTTTCCTAGTTTGAAACCCTACTGAAATGCCTCTTTAGGACACCTACGCAGCCTTGGTTAGGGGAAATGCTTTGCACAGCAGGTAGGCTTATTCAGACCTGCGTTGCAGATCAATTAGGCCCACTTTACCCTACGTTAGGCGAGGATGAACGGAATTGACATAGGATTCTAGGAATATTTCTTTATTCTAGAGCATTCTAAAATGATGCCAAACTCTTATCTCATCCTATGAGCTCGATTTTGGATAGTCTCTGGATCATCCAACCCTCTATCCTCTCATCCATTTTTCCATGGAAACTAACTATCCAATTATGGAAAACCATTCAATGCCCTATTTATGACAAAAACCACTTGCATTTCCCTATAAATTGACCACTCATCATAGTGACCTGGAGGCTAGAACTTGGACATATAGAGAAATATTGTTGGTTTGAGACTTGAAATCATTGTCAAGTAATTTATGTTGCTGGATTGATGTGTTATTGGTGTGATGAGGGTTTGGACTAAGCTGGATGAGTGACATGGGATCGAACCACATTGGGTGTAACTCTCCTTCTATCAATCAATAAAGTTGTTTGTTCCATTTCCAATACTTTTGTCTATACATATGATGAATGTATGTTCAAATGTTGTTGATTCCATTTGTTTACAGTAGATAGATCATATGCTTTGATTGTTGTTGTCTTCTGTTTATGTTGACAAGTACCAATTGAGCAAATTTAGTTTGAGCAAGAGCGACGAGAGCAATTCAAAGGAGATCAAATGAAGCAAAGGATCAAAAGTAGGTTCCTTTATCTTATTTGTCTATTGTAGGAAAAGATTAAACATCTTTAATTATGTTGTTCTATGTGTAGCTACCCACTTAGGGAAGATGTACTTATCCATAGGTATAAATTCTGTATAACAAATTGGCAACCATACTGGGGAACAACCATCATTCCTGGTAGTTCCCTAGATAGTGTACCTGCGTGGCTTCTTCACCAACTTGAATTTCTCCTTCATTGATTCTACGAGAGCCTACTCACCACCCTTGCCACCAAAGATCATTGCTGGATTCTCGCCTATATACGGCAGGTGCTTTATTCTTTAAATCAACATATCTATGATGGGTATCAACTCCTCCAGCCACATACACCCATCATGCACCAAGCACAATAGTTTTCTTAATGACTAGAACTGTCACCGAGGTGTGGTTATAGTGTGGCACCTAGAGCAGGTTGAGCAACCCTGCCTTCTCTACTCCCTTGAGCCATGCCTCCAATGATGTCATTCCTGTATTGGTATCTATGATGTGGCACATCAACTGCTCGGTCACCAGGTGTGGTAACTTTTCCTGGTCAGCCAAGTCCGAGTCTTCTAGCTTTAATATCAGCAGTCATGCGAAACGCAGACCGTCGAAAGCAATTTCATCTGGTAGCAGGGGGGTGTGCAGGGGAGTCTTACTCTCATCGATGTCCTTTGGGACCTTGGATTTAGGCTTGCGCAGAGGGACATACTATGGAAACCGTGTAATAGGGTCTGCACCCTTGCTTCAACCTCCTCTATTTCCACTCCCACATCCTCATCTTCCATTGGGATGTCTTCAATATCATCCTCCTCTACTTATAGGTTTATAGCCTTCCCTTTCTCCTCGGCAGTAGGCTTTGGTGAGTTTCAACTTGGCAAGGTGTGCACTAGTATGGCAGGTTGCTTGCCCTTCTTATCGTTTACAGTTTCTTTGGTTGGGGTTGGCTTCAATCTTAGCGTTCTCGGGATTTAGGGACCTCCGGCAATACTTTGGCTACTTCTGGAGCATCTACTTCTAGAGAAGCTACTTCTTCCTATTTCTCCATCTCTTGTGTCGGCTCTTCTACTACTTGTTGTGTATTGATAATTTCTGGGGGTGATGACATAACACTCTCTATCAGTTCTCGTAATGTCTCAGGCAAATTCGCAAATGCAGGAGTCTATGTGAGAGCCTCGAAAAACTCTGGGTCCATAGGCGCCTTAGAGCTCAACAGCTAAATACTCAAAATGCTAATTGTTTCTTGCTGGACAACCACTTGTAATTTATAGGGAATTTTGAATTCAAATCTGACCGTTTCCCACAAAATCGGTTCATTAATGGCAGATTGTCGGTATATTTTCAAGGATCTAAGCCATAAATTACGTCTTAAATGTCAGTCGCCCGCTCCATTTGGCCTCACTTCTGATGTCTTTTCATGAACATTGACTTTTATGGTCACTTTCCATCCAACCTGTGTGATTTCTCCCTGGGTAGCGCAACACCCTCCATGCTACTGCGAACCCAGTGACACTTCCTTACTTCGCACCATCTTCCAATCGCGCAGCTCCCCAACCCATGCAATGTAGTTTATAGTCCCACGCCTCCTTTCAGCTTCCTGGAGTGCTAAGACTGTGCCACCTTCATCTAGTCACATGGTTGGACCGCCAGTGTATGGCTTCAGGTGACTGCCATTCACCTTTCTGGGGAAGGGTTCTCCATTTAATTTGACTAGTTGTACCACTCCTCCATTGGCAATTTCCTTAATGACATAGGGCCCTAATCGGTGCATCCTGAATTTTCCTGGAAATTTATCAAACTTACTATCAAATAGAAAAACCAAGTCATTTACCTTAAATGTGTGCACCTTAATATGTTGATCATGCCATGCCTTCTCGTGCTGCTTTTGGACCTGTTGATGAAATCCAACTAAAAATCTCTCATTCTCCAGTTCATCCAGTTGTGCGAGCCTCTCCTCTAGGGCTCCACGATCCTCCATACCTACAAGCGTTGCTATGCGTAGACTAGGCACAACATAATCCATGGGAATTACCACTTCAACACCGTAGAAGAGCCTAAAAGGGGTTTGTCCAGTCAACTTCTTGCATGTCGTTCAATAAGCCTATAATACTACAGGTATGCGTAGGTCCCAATCACTTTGTTGAGCATTGCAAACCTTGGTCAGCATGCTTTTGATCACTTTGTTGAACGCCTCCACTTTCCTGTTAGCCTGTGGGTGATAAGGTGCACTTTTCTGGTGGTATACTTGAAATTCTTGTGTCAGCGCACTAATCATCTCATTCAAGAAGTGTGTACCGTGATCACTCATCAAGATCTCCAAACATCCAAATCACATCAATACATGCTAAAAGAGGAATTTTGCAGTGATTGCGCCTGTGAAATCCTTCACAGGCTGTGTCTCCACCCAATGAGTCAAATACTTTATTGTAGTGATAATATACCTTGCTCCTATCTTTCATTGTGGCTAAATAGGTCCCACAAAATCTATTCCCCACTTCTCAAAGGTTTGCAATGTCATTTGTGGATTCAAAGGCATCTCATCCCTCTGCAATGATGTGATGGTTCTTTGACACACATCACATGCCTTGCAATATGCTTTTGAATCCTGATGGAGGGTTGGCCACCACAACCCTACACGTAGAATCTTCTACGCAGTTGCTCTTCTTGCATAATGTCCTCTCGTGGCACCCCCATGAGTTCCTATGAGGATGTTGTTCCTTTCGAACTTAGCTATATACTGTCGCAATATCTCATCAGTCCCCATCTTGTACAGATTCCCAGCAATGGCAAAGAAATCTGCCATGCACACCACTAATTCCTTATTTTGTTGGGGAGCGTACCCTTCTAGTGTAGTACCTATCATTAGGAAGTGTATGATATCCTCGAAATGACCATCCATGACGCGCATTGCAAATAGTTGTGCATTTGGAAATCCTTCTTCCAAGTTAGTAGGTTCCTCCCCTGTTTCGATGTGTGATAGATGGTCTAGTTCTGTGTTCAGTCGTCTAGGCTTCACAATAACCTCAAAATCGTACTCCTCCACCTGCAGATTCAACCCCCCCCCCAACACAGGCTTATTGACTAGGTACTTCAGCGCAGAGTGATGCATATGCATCTTAAAGTGATCTCTCAACAAGTAGTGCCTATACTTCTAGAGCACATACACCATAGCTAGCCCCTCACGCTCAGTTGTGGAATAGTTCTTCTCCACTTTGGGTAATCTTCAGCTTGCAAACGTGATAGGATGGTCCAAGCCTTCCTCGCCATCCTATGTCAGTACTGCTCCCAATGATATACATGACACATTGACATGCACATGAAACTCTTTCTTCTAGTTTGGGAAGACTAGAATCAGCGTGATGACCATCTTTTCTTTCAATATATCCAACCTCTTCTTACAATCTTCATTCTAGCAGAATGTGACATCCTTCTTCAGCAATTTCTCCATAGGTGCAGTGATCTGGGCATAGCCTTTGATAAACTTCCTGTAGTATATTTTATGTCCCAGGGTATCGCGCAACTGTTTCACACTCCTTGGTTCTTCCAAGTTCAATATCACCACTACCTTCGTGGGATCTACCATCAGTCCCTGTCTACAAACCACATTCCCTAACAGGTTCCCAAATGGAACACAAAGCAGACAATTCTTGAGATTGAGCGTGATCTGGTATCTTCGGCAGGTATCCAGCATTAGGCGCAACCTCGCTAAATGGCGTTTAACCGGCCCAAATATAGTCCAGTCATCAAAATATACCTACAAGAACTTATGAATAAATTCCTTGAACGAAACAACAACTACGCGTGAGAAGATCGCAGGCGCATTCTTTAATCCAAATGGCATGATAGTGTACTGAAAACAACCCCACTTAGCCATGAAGGTTGTCTTGCTCTTATACTTTGGCGCGATTTTGATCTGGTGGTACCTAGAGAACCCATCAGTGAAGGAATATGCTTCCTCGCCACCTACAGTGTCCAAAAATTCATCAATGAACGGAGTCGGAAAAGGATCATGCACACAAGCATCATTCAATTGTCTGAGATCCATGCATATCCTTATTTCATCCTCCTACTTCTTTCTTGCACCACCATTGGGCTTACCTAGTCAGATTCCTCCACAGTCTCAATGATATCGGTCACGAGCATCTTGTCTAGCTCTAAGTGGACCTTTTCCTTATATTTTGGATTGAGACAGTAAGGTCTTTGCTTAACTGGATTTGCGTCAGGTTTCAATGTAATCTTCATTATTCCCAGGTCCTCGATTATCCCTTTTAGATTCGTAAACTTGGTAGGGAATAAGTCTTGATATTCGTGGAGAAATTCACTGACCTTATCCACCATCGCATTGTCCTAGTAGTCTCCAATCTTTGTGAATTTGGGTTCTGCCTCTATACCAATGTTCAATTGTTTTGTTTTCAATGGCACAGTTGTATCAGGGTTCTCAATCTATGGTCCTTTAACCTCGCGATGACCTTCTGTTTCTGGAATGTTAATTTTCCATGGATCCTCATATTCTTCTTCAGCGGTCACGCTATAGCATTGAAGCACGCGACTTAGATGAGTAGCCCACTCAGGCTGAACCAGTTCCAAAGGATCCTGTGGTATCCGAAAGATAGCTGCTTTCACTTCTTGTAGTGCCTCATCAGTACAGTCAAACCCATCTTCAAAACTAAATGTCATCACAAAGCCCTTGTGCAGAACATCCCACTCACCTGTACCATGGAGGAGCTCTATTTCTACGTACCAATCCATTGGGACAACATCTAGGGTGTGAGAGAACAAATGTACCCACTCCAGTTGAGGCTTTCCCTCACAAGCCTAGGTTCATTTGGCCAAATGCACATGCGGATCATCCTGCTCATCATACTTGTCTGTCATTCGCATCTTAGGCTTCCCAAATCATGTTCTCATCATCCTCCTACATTCACGCCAATCATCAAAGCTTCCTTTATGCGTACCCCACCATCTTGTGGGCATAGCGTGGAATGCCCAGTCCCATGTCTAGAAGCATTGCTTTTCTGGTACCTCCCTTTCAATTGCATCCAAAAAGATATCTACCTCATTCAGGACATCATAAGTAGGTAGGTTTCTTACCTCTGAGGACACACATCATAGCAATCGAGTCATCATGTTGCAATTAACCGTAGTTACTTCATGTAGCTAATTCTACGAGCATTCTATCTCTTCATCGGAGTGCAAAGTGCAAGAAATCTCATGATCCCATGTAATTCGTCCATCTATGGTGGGATTTATCCAATCTTGGTCTCTCATTGTTACCTTATAGATACAATCTAGATCATCATCACTCTAATAATCTTAGACTGGTTCAGTATAGCCCAATCCTTTAGTTGGATCTAGGGGTATTGTTACGTGCAGTGATTTAATCTCGAAGATCATCTTTCGCTTCTTTAGATTGATTACCCCGTTCATATCGGTATCCCATTCAATTCCCAGAAGCGCAGGATAGGGATTCTTTTCATCCACTATCTCTATTACTTCAAAGTCAGCCAGCATGCTTGCACCTTCAATATCCACAGTCACCCCCTGCATTCGTCCCATGGGGATGATCTTCTGCTGATTTGCCATCCTTAGCTGAATCAGAGACCATTTCAGCACAAGCCTCCCCATCCGTTCCCAAGTCTGCTTTGGTAAGACATTCACATCTGACCCCAAGTTCAAAATGACCTCATCCATCTCATACTCTCCTATCTGCGAGGTCAATATCATCTCCTGTCTTGTCCTTGTTTTATGTTTGCCAATCTTTCGTACTATGTGTGTCTCACCTAGCACGGTTCTAGCACATCTATTGATGAGCTCTTGTAACCCTTTCATGGCCTTACTATCGTGCAGTAACTTCATACAGGTCTCCAGGAAAGTTCTAAGCATAGAGGGGTCCATCTCCTGATCAGGCTTATCCTTGCTTCCTAAGGTGGAGGCCTCAATGAAGCTCTTCTTAGCTTCCATGAAAGTTTCAGAGGTGCGCTCCAAATCGAACTTCGCTTCCTTCGCAGGAGATTTGCAGACCCACACACTATCTTCTGGTTGTTTCCCTTTGTCATCTCCTGTCACGATTCCACTCCTGAGCACTATACTTATGTTCCGATCTTCTTCGCCTAGCTTATACCTCATCATCTACAGGCTCTGAGTCGCTAGAGGTGGTAGCTCCCCTTTGTCACGTATCCTAACTATCAGCGTAGGACAGTCTTTTGCTTTATGATCAAACAACATGCAATACTTGCACGATGGATGTGTTGGATTAGTGCAATCGTGAGAATAGTGTCCTCATCCTCTGCAATTATAGAAAATCACTTTCCTCAACATCGGCTAGGTCCTCCTCTGCCTTGGCCTCATTGGCACCCCCGAAATCCTGTCCAAGCCATCCCTGCGCTCTAGTCAAGGGGCTGCATTTCAGCCTGAACCCTATAGGTGGAAGTTCTATCCATCATCAATTCATAACTCCTACAATTACGCTCATCATGCCCTACCGACCTACAAAAGTTGTAGAACAGTTTTTACGGTGTGTATACAAACTTCTGTAGCATATGACAGTTATCTGTTGCATGTTTTCCTACTACCTGACAGATAGCGCACCACAGTGCAGGCATCACGCTAGGTCCTACTTGAGCTTTTGGCCTTAAAGGCATGCGCCTTCCTCCTACAATATAGTTTTCAAAGACCAGGAAATGGTCCTTGTCATGACCCTTACTCTTGCATTTCAGGCACCACACCTCCTCACACACCTCTGGTTGAATCATCCTATCCTACTTCAAACTTTGCATCTTAAGGCATAGATTCTTCAACTACGCATGGATCTGTTGAACCCCCAGGTTTTGATTCTTACATCAGAGTTTCATGCAGTCTCAATGAAATCTCTAAGGCCTCCACCTGAGTTGTTATCTTCTGTTGTGACAGTGCGGCCCTTAAAAGTGGTAGTAGCGAAGCCACAAACCACTCGCGATGTTGTCCATCTATCAAGTTCATGTTGGCTTCACGGATTATACATTTTAACCTCTAATCTAGTTCCCAAGGCATCTCACTTGGTTGCATCATGATCTCTTTAAATCCCACAATCAATTGTGCCTCAGATTTAGGTCTACTGAACTCTCTATTCAGTGTTGTCTGGATGTCTGTCACTACGGCATTTGGGTTATCATTTGAGTACATGATATTCCAGGTTAGCGCATGATCTTGCAGGGCACTAACGAATGTCACCTTCTTTATATGATCATCTGTAACACCTTGAGCTTCCCACACAGCTTTCACAATGAACCAAAATTGATTTGGGTGCTCATTCCCCAAGCCTTTGAACAATGGCAGCTTCACTGCGTTTTCCATGCTAAACTACGGTGGACATGGAGGTGGTAAGGTGAAGTTGGCAATGATGGTGGTGAAGTTGGAGATGGTGTGGGCAGAGGTGGTATTCGCGGGAATCCTTGTCTTATTAACTGAATAACACTTCACGAAGAAACCTTCGATATCCCTTCCTCGTCATCTCGCAGAGGTGAAATCAACGAACTATACTCCAAACCCTTTTGTCCTTTGTTCCTGTAATTTTTTCCACTTCCTGTAGTTATGCACATCAAGGTAGCTGCATAACTCGTTTTTCGCACAATAGCATTTTAATCCAAGTATTCAAAGATTTCACATACTTACCTCATGGTCCTTTGAGAAAGTGTCGCTCCGCCTCGCTGTAGCTGACTGAGGTGTCGACCGTGAATTCAATCACAAATCCCCCTGTGACGCGATCGAGCCAATGATCGACAACGTGGGTGATCTTTTCCTTAGATGCTTCTAATTTATGTATTAGCTCCGGGGTCCAAAAAATAGGATCATCAAGTTTCCACCTTCCTTGGCTGTCTACTAGCTTCGTGATCTACTCGTATAGCTCAATAAGGAAGGAGAAGAAAAATATCTCGTGGATCTCTATATACAAGTATCTTTCCAACCACTATTCCTTTGTCAATCATAGGTTTCCATTATCTTGCATTGTGAATTCGTGGATCTTCCTATCCAACCAGTCTCCAATCTCTTTCTTAGTTTGATTCCAGTGATACGACATCAGACATATCTTATGCACATTTTGGTCCCGGAAACGAAACCATTTGCTGGCTTGATGGGGCCTGACCTAGGTTTAGTGTTAATTAGCCAAACAAATCCCTACAATACTAGCCCTTTCGGCATTAGCCGTGGAGTATGGACTGAGGTGTCACTCGAAGCCATATGGGGGGATGCTGGAACCAAGTTTCCGCACCCTGAGATGGTTGTGATGTTGTTTCATTCCCTCTATTCCTGCCTTTGCACAAGTTGCTTTAGTCTAGGGCTTACAAGATGAGCCCTTTATTCCATCATTCCGTACCTCTGCAAAAGGGTACGATTAACCTTCACGCAACCCTAACTTGCTACTCAAGTACTTTTGCACTGCTTATGGCAACATGCCGTGTAGATTCCTCAATTAATCTAAGTGATTTTCTTATGTCATTAAATACTTAAGGTTAAAACCGCGTAAATAGATATTTGTAATTGCATTCAATTATTCAATGTAACAGCATTTGTTCGCGCATTGATAAGCATAATAAAGGAAATTCATACATAAAATATCCAGATGCATCAATAGAACAAGGATCTTCCGAGTGTCTATAAACTTTGTCCACCCTATGCACACAGGTGCATGGGTGCGCGCACTCAACTACGGACTTCTACCCTAGACCTCTGCACACTCAGCTGCAAAGCCTCTACCTATGCTACAACCCAAAACTTAGACTTCTTGCTCCAAAACTATGACTCTATTCCATCGTGTGTCATGATATGTCTCTCAAACTACTTAGAGCTTAGCTCTTTTTATACAATCCCATGGTCTGCGAACCATGGGTAGATCTCTTACAACCGACTTTACATTACAAAACTAAGGGTGGACTACCCTTTTTGACACATAACACCTTCATGCTCTGCGACCACAAAATGCGGAGTCTTTACAATTATATTACAAAAATTGACTTAAACACGAGTTTTTAGCCCAAAAACTGCCCTTGGGGGATCCTGATCCCAACACCTACAAACGACACAAAAACTCTAGCATATGACTTTCCCAACCTTCTTTGAATTACCTAGAATTTTTATTGCACCACAACTTATCTCTCCCACTAGTGCGAATTTCTCCAACATCTTGGCCACATGCAAACCTAAGAATTTAATTCCTATCCTAGCTTCAAAATGGCTCCAAAATGCCCAATTTCTCTCCTATGGTGGTACTCATGGTCCACTGAAGAAAGAGTGAGTTCTCCACCCAGAAATCTCCTTATGTTAAATAACAAGGTGTTAATTGGGATGAGTAGCTCAAGCAAATAGAACACCCAGTTGTAAACTTATAAAAAAGTACCCAAATGGTGTCCTCCCTACCTAATTTATAGAAATTGATCCTCTCTCGCTTGGTGGACCCATTTTCCACTAAATCGCACTCCTTTCTTTCTCTCTCTTCCTCCATCAGTGTGAGTTAACTTTAGGGGTTGCAATGCCTCCTTTTTGTGGTCCCCACATCCCACTAAGGCTTTAATTTCTCCTATTCTCCTAAGTCCTCATGTCTCCCACATCAAAATTTTCTCCAATGCTCGAATTGAAAAAATTTGTTATGCTTAGCACCATCCCAAGGATCCAGCTTACCTCCTAAGATGAAAATTCAAAATTGGGGATTACATTGACCCAATGAATTTAAATCATTAGTTGATATAGTTAGAAGTTAATTTTAGTTTTCACTGTATATAGGAAGAATATAATATTTCATTTTCTCATCTAAAATTAAAGGGCCATGCCCTAACCTGGTGGGAAGTCCACATGGAAACATTAAGGTTGAAAGGATATCCTCCAGTGACTAAGGGGGAGAATTTGAAGGCTCTTATAAAGTCACAATTTTATGCTATCAGATATGTAGGGGATCATTGGATCTAGTGGCATTACTTTAGGTAAATTCAATGGCATAGTGTATAGGAGTACACCACATAATTTAAAATGATAGCTATAATACTATGTATCTCCCTAAAGAACACAAATGCACTCCTCAAGTATTTTTGGGGGTCTGCAAAACTATTTGTGAAATCAAGTGATGTTGTGTAAACCTAAATTGGTGGACGAAGCTTATGTATAGGCACAATGACTAGAGCATGTAGGCCATCAGAAAGGGAAATCAAATGGGTCAAAGTAGAAGAATGACTATGTTAGATCCCTATACTACTAGTGTAACCCCTTATTGTAATTAGTGCAGCCCACTTATTGCATTATAGTTCGCATATAGTCCCCATGTTGTTATTATTATGCCCCATAGAAGCCCACTATTGTTATTGTTGTGCCCCTACAATATTATTGTTATGTAGGCTCTGATTGTATTGGGACCCCTTAGACCCTTATATAAATGAGGTCTTTTCATTTGTATCATCCAATAATTGTTCATTTGTATAATGTAAAGGAGGTTTCCCCCCTCGAAGAGGCTGATTTCTAAGTCATTAATCTATCTTTTCTATCTTTTTGTAAGCTAGTTTCATAACATTTGGTATCAGAGCTTTGGATTCTAGGGTTTCGCTGCTCCAAACATGTCATCATGGAATTTGCACTATAATGTTTTCTCCACGACATTTTAGAAGCTAGAAAACAAAACCCATTTGAGAAGAAATCATTCTGAACCTCGAGTCTGAATTTCAAATATTTTCCTGCTATCTTTTTGGAGACATGATCTGAGGAATTTAGGGTTTTTACAAGATCCAGAATTCCATCTCAAACAGGTCATCTTGGAATTTTCGCTTTAATTGCTTTTATACGCAAGTTCAGACTCTGAAATTAAAACCCATTTGAGCTGAACTCATGGTGAAGCTCAGGCCCAAATTTCAGATATTGTTTTTCTATATTTTCAGAGATATGGTCCAAGACATTTAGGGTTTGTGTAGACTCCCAAATTACATTCCAACAAGGTGACCTTGGGAAACTCATCATAACTTTCTCTCTAAGCATCAGATTGAAATTTTGTAATATGTAACAAAAATAGGATGGCCTATATTTTTCTTTGTATTAGTTGCAGGTCTTAAGGTTGAAACAGTGACACTTGGAACTTCGTACAAGTTTGCTCTACTGAACCAATCTATAATCGGGTCATCATGGGAGATTTAGCATAACTCTTCCTTGGAGAATCCAATATTGATCTAACTTACAGGTTTGGAAAGAAGACTCAGAAAGATACCACAGGACACAATTTCAGAACTTGGAGATCAGAAATTACAAAGTTACAGTCATTTCAATATCGAGCTCCTAAAATCAAGAAAAATCAATATGAGGATGTTTGATGGCAAGGATTCAGTAAATTGGATAGTACAGATGGAGCAATATTTTGATCTACATGATGTACAATTGTTACAAAAGGTACATATTGCATCATTATAATTAGAACAAAATCAGTTTGTATGGTATAGAGGGCTTTGTTCTCGTAAACCACTTGTCACCTAGTCAATTTTCATAGAGGAAATGATAGCACATTATGAGTATACAAAGAGCAACACCTTCTTTAGCCAATTGTGGAAGAGCACATTGAGGAATTCCAAAAATTGAATATAAGGGTAAATGATATTCTAGAGAAGAAAAGGATTGATGTCTTCATAGGGACTTTAAAGCATAACATTCAACATGAGGTTCATCTTTGGGAGCTTGATTCATTGGAGAAGGCATTCAGGTTGGCAAGAAAATTTGAAAGTGGAATTATGGAAACAGGGAATCCTACCACTCACAACTATAAATATGGAATTGTTTTTGCTCCTACCCTTCCACAACCTACAAGGTTTACACCACTACATTTGGAAGAAAAAAGAGAAAAAGTGTTTTGTTACGATTGTGATAGAAAATACATTAAAGGTCATAAGTGTACCGAGAAGAAATTATTTTACATAGATTGTGAAGAGGAGGAATAAAAGGATCAAGAAACATCAAAGGAAGAGGATATACACCAGGAACCAACCCCAAAGAAATAATAAATGAATCCAATCATATCTTGTAAAGCATTGGCAAGAATTACCACTCCTCAAACTCTTAAGATAGAAGAACATATCAAGAAGAAAAAGGTTCAAGAAGTGAAAGATCACGTCGAGCATCAAGAAATGAATCTGACCATATCTTGTAAAGGATTGGAAGAAATTACCACTCCTCATACTCTAAAGATAGAAGGACATATCAAGAAGAAAAAGGTTCAAGCAGTGAAAGATCACATCAAGCATCAACAACAAGTTCTTCAACTTTTAAAGGATAACGCCACTTTGGTGCAAAATCGAGTGAAACAACAGGTACATCAACATTGTAGTGAAAAATGTTTTGATGTAGGTGATTGGTTATTTTTACTACTACATCTCAAGAAAGCTATTTATTAGAAGGAAATGTTGGAAATACTACATGCACTTACGAAATGGCGACCTTTCCCAATGGGAAGACACTTCAAGGTAAAAATGGATCATGATAGCCTTGAATACTTTTTAGAACAAACATTATCTATAGAATAACAAAAAATATGGGTCACAAATATATTGGGTTATGATTTTGACATCATCTATAGAAAAGGGAAGCAAAATTTTGTTGCAGATTCACTCTCAAGAAAGGATGAGGATGTGGAAACATTGTTTTGTGCTATTTCTATTATCCAACAAGATTGGATAAACGAAGCAAGGGATGAATGGAAGAAGGATGAACAAGTGTGGCCACTCATTCAAAAGTTGTAGAAGATCCCAATTCAAACAATATTGCCAGAACTTGAGGAGGAAGGAAAATAATATTGGAACCTAGAGCAGTCGTAGAAACAAGAACCCGACAACTATGAAATCGATCGATTTCAGAGTATCTCATCAAGTGGAAGAACTTACGCACTGAAGATTCCACATGGGAGGACAAGAATATTCTATAGAAGCATCAAGAATTGTTCATTTGTGTAATGTAAAAGAGGTTGCCCCCTCGAAGAGGCTGACTTCTAAGGCGTTGATCTCTCTTTTCTATCTTTTTGTGAACTGGTTTCATAACTACTCAAGCATTGAGGACAACACTTTTTGAAGGAGAGGGGCATGTTAGGCCCCTATACTACTAGTTTAACCCCTTATTGTTAGTAGTACAGCCCCTTTATTATATTTTTGTACCCATGTAGTCCCCATATTGTTACTATTGTGCCCCATAGAAGCTCACTATTGTTATTATTGTGCCCTTACATTATTATTGTTATGTTGGCTCTGATTATATTATGACTCCGTAGACTCCTATATATAGAAAGGAGGTCTTGTCAATTGTATCATCCAAGAATTGTTCATTTATGTAATGTAAAGGAGGTTTCCCCCTCGAAGAGGCTGAATTCTAAGGTGTTGATCTATATTTTCTTGAGTTGGTTTCATAACAGTTACATTCTCCTATGTTTGGTTACAAGTATTGTCATTAATGCTTGATCATATGCGTTCATATGTGTGTGTGGTCGATTACGCATTGCTTATGCATGTTAATGTTTTCATATGGTCAATTATACAATTGTGTTATGGTTCTTGTTGTCATGCATGTAGTCATGGTATGTGTGTAGTTCATATGGTCATGCATTTATGACTAGACTCTAGATAGACTGATGGTTACATGCTTATGTGCTTATGTATCATATGTCTATATGTTGTTATGATTATGTTATACATGTATCACATTGATTTGATGATATTGCAGATGAAATATCCTCCCCGAACTACGCTAAGGTATGTTGGCTTATTGTGATTTGGTTTAGCTGACATAGTATTCCTTGCAGGAAAGAGATCAAATGGCTAGCAAGATGGTAGACTACAAAGAATCTCCCTATGAATCAAATAGGTATCGTGGTGTTGGACTGTCTTCTGATTTGACAGATACACTGAGAAGATTGAAGGAAGAAATAAGGAGTTGTAAGGCAAACGATGACAAAACCATACAGGCACAAGAGAAACAAGTAGAGGTTCATGCAATACTACTTCAAAGTTTGTCAGAATTGCAGTGACAGGGATCACTTCAGATCATCCATGAGTAGGAGGATGGAACTAATGGGGCATATGGAAATAGGTCTTATGGTGGTCGCAGGTCAGACAGAGATGAGATCAAATATGGCAGGTTGTTGGACACTCTGGATAGGAGAGGTGATGGACATAGGTACTATTCTAGTTTTGGTTCGGATAGGCATCATGATCGTCATCGTTATCATCTTTACAGGAGGAGTGATAGGGTATAATTTCCAAATGATTTTAAGAAAGCAAATACACCTACCTTTGATGGAGAGATGAAGAAAACATAAGATGCAGAGGTATGGTTTCTTGGTATGAGGAAATTCTTCAGATTGCATGATTATTTAGAAAACATGAAAGAAAATATAGCCACTTACAATCTCAAAGGTAAAGAAGATATTTGGTTATAAGAAGAAATTTCGGCATAAATCACATTAAGAAAATCATTGTCGACGCGTTTCAAACCAACCAGTGTGGTTCATCGTCAGGACAAGTTTGGTGGGAAGATGTGAATAATGTTAAAGGTATACATGAAGATGATTTGAGTTGGCATGAGTTTGGGAGACTCTTCAAGAAGAAGTCTTTTTCAAAAAGATATTTTGATCACAGGGCTAAAGATTTTTATGATTTGCAATGGGTTCCATGACAGATGATGAATATGCTAGCAGGTTCTTGGAGCTGTTGACATATGTGCCTTACCTCAAGGATGAGAAGGCCAAGGTTCAGAGATTCATCAGTGAAATTCCAGTAGCATACAGAGATTGGGTTGAGTTCCATGAGTCTAGATCATTGGAGGAGGCAATCAGAAAGTTGAAACATTACTATGAGAAGTCAAAGTGCAAAGTTAAGCCTTACCATGATTTTAAAATAAATGAGAAAGCTAAAGGAAAATGGCCACCAAAGCGAGGAAGACCTCAAGAAGCAAGTGAGAAAGAAAATGTAGTTCCTTACAAGAGGTTCAATACAACTGAGAAAGGAAATGGGGAGAAGCATGCTAGAGGCGGTGGTAGGGAACCATTGCAGTGTTGGATATGTTGTAAGGATAATTGTAAGAGGGATTGTTTGTAGTATCAGAGTTGTGGTAGACCCCAGATCTACAATGCTTAGGAGGTGAATACAGTTGGTGATGTTGGTCATAGAGTTCTTCATATTTATGTAGTTGTGGAAAATGGGTAGACGAATCATCAAATTTCCATCATTGATATGGACAGTAAACTTTGTGATCAAATTGTTTCTATTTTGATTGATCCTGGATCTAACTATAGTTATATTAATCCTAACCTGGTGGATACGTATGGATTGAGAAAAGAAGTGCGTGCAGAATCTTGGTTGGTGCAGTTGGCTACAAGTACAAAAAAGAGAGTTCACCATTGGGTGAGATCTTGCGCATTTGAGTTAAATGCTATGCCTATAGCAACACATTTGAATGTACTGACATTGGGTTCATATAGTATGATTTTGGGTGTGGATTCGTTGTACCTTCACAATACCAAAGTGGATTTCTTCGACAAGGCCATTGAGTGTGTGGATGATAGTGGGGAAAAGAGAAATTTGTAGGGGAAGAAGAAGTCTACATCAGTGAGGATGGTTACTACTATGCAGGCTAAGAGTAGTTGCAGAAAAGGTTGTGTGATGTTTACAATGCACATTTATAGTGACAAAGGAAAGGAAGCTAGGGATGTAGATGTTTTGAGAAGATACCCATTTCTACAATAGTTTAAGGATGTATTTCATGAGGATATTAAAACGTTTCCACCTCACATGGAGGTATAGTTTTATATTTAGTTGGTTCCAGGGGCAACTCTGGCATCAAAGGCACCTTACCAGATGAGAACACCTGAGTTGGTAAAGTTGAAGTTGCGGTTAAAGGAGATGCTTGACAAGGGATACAATAGGCCAAGTGCATCACCTTGGGGTGCACTAGTGTTGTTTGTAAAGAAGAAATATGGTACTCTCAGATTGTGAATTGACTATAGGGAGAACAAGGTAACGATCAAGAACATGTACCCACTGCCGAGGATTGATGATTTGTTTGATAAGTTGAAGGGAACATCGGTGTTCTCTAAGATCGACTTGAGGTCGAGATACAATCAAGTACACATGAAGGATAAAGATATCTTCAAGACTGTGTTCAGGACCAAGTATGGGAATTATGAGTTTTTTGTAGTTCCATTCGCTTTGACTAATGCTCCAGCTACATTTATGTGTTTGATGAATAGTTTTTTGCATCCTTATCTAGACAAGTTTGTGATTGTATTCATTGATGACATACTAGTATAGTCTAAAAATTAGGAAGAACATGCCAAGCATTTAGTAGAAATGTTGAGATTGCTAAGAGAGCATTAGTTGTATGCTAAGCTTAGCGAGTGCATCTTATTTCAAACAGAGGTACATTACTTGGGGTATGTTGTCTCCAAGGGAGGCATAGCAGTAGATCCAGAAAAGATAAGGGCCATCATGGAGTGGGCATATCCTAAGAATGTGGATGAGGTGAGATCATTTATGGGATTAACAGGTTATTATAGGAGGTTCATTAGGAACTTCTCACGCATCGCATATCCTATCACACAATTTTAGAGGAAAGGTAAGAAGTTCAAATGGACAAAAGAATGTGCAATTATATTTGAGTAGCTCAAGTAGTTGTTGACACATGGACCAATGTTAAATATTGCAAATCCAGACAAGGAGTTTGTAGTGTGTACATATGCTTGCAAGAGAGGATTTGGTGGATTTCTCATGCAAGAAGGATAGGTAGTGTGCTATGAGTGAAGAAAACTAAATGAGCACAAGTAGAACTATCTGTTGCATGATCTTGAGCTAGTAGAGATCATACATGCATTGAAGATGTGGAGGCACTATCTTCTTGATAGGAGGTTTGTAATGATGAGAGACCATAGTGGGTTGAGGAATTTGTTTGACTAGGCGAATCTAAATTCTAGACAAGCTAGATGGTTGGCCACCCTTAGTGAGTTTGACTTCGAGATCAGATACATCAAAGGAAAGAAGAACCAGCTTGCAGATGCTCTTAGTAGGAAGGTATATGTAAATCATATAGCAGCTATGAGCTCTTATGGGACAGAGTTATAGGATAGGATCTTGCAGGCAGGACAGTTGGATGAAAAGTACATGGAGATCATGCACAACTTACAGTAGAGTATAGGTATAGGTGTAGGTATAGGTATAGGCACATGTCTAGGTGTAGGTACAGGTACAAGTAATCACGATGTAGACTATCATCTCATGAAACATAGTTTGGTGAGATTTGGGTACATGATCTATGTATCGAATTATAGTGAGCTCAAGAAGCTTATATTGAGGGATTTTCACGTCAAGCCATACTCAGGTCACCTAGGTTATCAAAAGACATTAACGGTGGTGAAGAAGTTCTACTATTGGTCGAATCTAAAAAAGTAAGTGGCAGAGTTCGTGGCTAGATGTTTAGATTGTCAACTAGTAAAGGTGGAATGTAAGCATCCAGGTGGTCTACTACAACCTATAGTGATTCTGGAATGAAAATGGGAGATCATTTCCATGGATTTCATTATAGGCCTTCCGAGGATAATGAGACAACATGATTCTATTATGGTCATGGTCTACAGGCTGAGTAAGGTAGATCAATTCATTCCGATGGAAACTACATATTTAGCCAGTGAGGTAGTACAGATTTTCATCAAAGAGATAGTGAGATTACATGGTGTTCTGAAGAATATTATGTCGGACAAGGATGCAAAGCTCACTTCCAAGTTCTAGAAGGATCTATTTGTAGGTTTAGGTACTATTGTGCTATGCAACAACTCCCCCATTTCACATTTTTCTTAATCTTATTCTAAGATGCTAAATAGGAAATAGGGTCCCTTTAGTTTGTAAAAAGCAATAAAACCTTTACATAGAAATAAATTTCTTTATTTCTTCCTTTTTAAATAAAATTTCTTCAAAAACCCTCTAAAAAATCAAGCATCACAAATCGCATTAGCTTAAGGCTAAGGTACAGTCAATCTGAAAAATCATGTTGCGATGTGATAGTCTCATCCGTAGATTTTCTTATAACAATCCATTAATAAAAATGTGATGCGATAAAAATATCGCATATCACATATCACAGATTCCAAAGAATATATTTTAACGGTCCATTGAAACTTTGCGATGCGATATGATTCTTGCATTTCACATACCCCGAAAACCAAAGGAAGCTAGCCCTAAGAACTTGCGATGCGATATACATCAATCGCATATCGCTATCCTAGCAAAACAAGTGATACTTACCTCAGGGACACGTGATGCGATGTTAAAATATAATAAAGTGATTCAATAATAATAAATGGAAAACACGATTCAAGCGAGTTAAATGAGGAATTATCCAACTCTATATGCCAAGTCATCACTTATCGCAATCGTATAAATTCAAAAGACTCTTGGAACATGGCACCTATAACTCCCGACTTATGATATACGATCGCTCTTTACATATTAAAATAATATATTGAAATCGCTCATCGCAAAACCAGAAACTTTATGGCACACATTCTAATAAGACCTTTGGAAATATGTGATGTGATCTATTCATTGATCATTAAAGTTTCAAGTTGTTGGTTACGGAAAAACATTAAAAAACAGTTATGACTGTGGTCCTTCATGATTTCATCCTTCGTGTTAATATCAAGTTATAATACAAAATCTTTCGCATCAATCGCTCCTGCTCCGATTTTCGTCTGTACTTCTTTCAACACTATCTTTACAAGCATTAGTTGCTCTGAAAGTTTTAGCCTATTAATGTCCTCTGTTTCATTTTTTCAGTTTGAATCTGGAAGTATGCAGCCAGCTAAAATCTAAAAGAAAGCTTGAAAGACAAAAGTTCCCCCTGTAGTGGTAGAAGGATCGGAAAAAATTGTGTTAATCTTGGATACGACATGTCAAGATTGTGGGAAAATTTCATGGGAAGGCATATATGATATGTTAGAAATGGAAAATCCAAAGGTAACTGAAGGACATGCAATAGCTGATGGACATGCAGAGTCAGAAAACACCCTTGGTGATTTAGCCGACACTTTTCTTCATTGAATAGCGGCCTGCCCAAATATTTTGCCATATAATGACATGGTAAAATGGGTAATTGAAAGCATCAATATAATGGGCAGGACGCTCTTCACATCTGACGGAAGAATGTTTGGATACTTCAAGCCTGAAGACTTGAAGAAAATGTATCATTTTCCAGAGTCTCAGAAGTACTATAATAAGGAATTCCTTGAAGCTTTCTTGAAGGAGATTCAAATAGAGTCTGAACCCATCAGGAAATGGAGGCACTTTCCTAACAAACACAAGCACAAATCATCAGGTATTTATTCTGTGGACTCCCTAGTGTCTCTATATTGTTATGTTTCTGCAATGATGTGTAGACTATTTGGAAGCTCCAATTCTGCTAAGTTTTCCATTGAAATGGTTCCATTAATAGAAGGAACATTGAACTCTTTTATAATGGATTGGGCTAACATCCTATCAGACAAAATGGCCATTCAAATACTTCATTATAGGAAAAATGGGTTTGTTACCACCCAAGTTGTTCCCCCATTTTATATGAGTGCCTACATAGTCGATACCATTTGTTTCAATTCTGATTTTCCCATAATGGGATGGAAGTGGACTATCAAGGACCCAAGCCCTATCCATGTTTACCATAAATACTTGTGGAAGACCTAATATAAGAAGCATTTATACAAAAAATTTCATGGCTTCATCCTACCCATTCATCAAGCCATTTTTAATAGACCAACTCCTTTGCTATCCAAGGAGGCTAGTATTGATTTAACTTCAATTGGCAATTGGTTTGGGGAAGAACTATTCACAAACATTAGGGTTTTTGGTAGCATCACCAACCCGCATGTCCTTCCTCTATATGTCCCAGATAAACTATTGGCTAGGGAAATAACATGTCAGACAGTTGAAAAAGGGCTTACTAAAAATCTCAAAGAAGCCAAGAAACAGTTATGGCCTGCCTTTCCTATTCGCTGCGGCATCTATTCATTGCATGACTATAAACTTGCCAAGATTGAAGCCGAGAAAATAAGTTGTTTGAACCTAGCTGTTATTCCTAAAAGGCAGTATGACCCGAATAAAGTTTCTTATAATTTTACTACTAAGGTAAAGGTTAAACAATTCGTCCATGAGAAAGATGAATTTGATGACTTATTTAGATTAGTACAGACATTATCACAAGTGAGACACTTGGAAAAAATCAAGTTGGAACCAGAAAAATGGACCAATTCATCCAATATAGGACGCAAAGGTTTCAGACAGTACCAATGGACCTATTGAATATTGCACTGGTCATCCAAAAAACATAGCAAAGCACAGAGAAGGATATAGAGAAAACTTCTAGTGCAGCCGAGACAAGCGAGAAAGCAAGTGAACAGTTGGACACATATGTTCACATTGATCCAATACTCATCAAAGAACGGGAATAGTTTGATCAACAAATCAAAGATTAAAGTGATACCCAAAATGTTATCACAACAGGATCCCCCTTAAGACAACAACCCATGATTCATGATTCTATGATTGAAACACTGTCTAGTAAGGACTCAGCTCTAAAAGAAATTGAGGTAATCCCTGAGTATCCTTGATCAGAGATTACACTGAGCATAGAGGAAATTCCAGTGTTGGATGTGTTTTATAGCCCAAACACAGAACTATAGTCAGAAGGCAAAGGAAAAAGAGAAAGATATACCAAGCATCAGACATAGTTCCTCAAGATGAATCCATGAATGTCATATGGAAAGACTCAGAGGTCAATCCCTTTTAGGACTTGACCAAATTATCTCAGTTTGCAGGAGCATATACAACTACCACGATTGATAAAGCAACTGAAGTTAATAAATTGATTAAGGAAAGAGATCAAAAGAGTAAACAACTTGAAGAACAGTTAAGGGTAGGAAAACAAAGAATTAATCAGCAGGCTATCGAAAGACAACAAAAGTTATCTCAAGAGTTCGAACAGCTAAAACTGGCACATCATGAAGAAATCAAATCTAAGGATGAGTAAATAAAGCAGCTACAACTCTCAGTGGAGCAATTCAAATACAATCCCAAAGTTGAAGAGTTTATAAAGGAAGCCTTAGAAATAAATAATTTATTATCTCAATAGCTAACCCAACTCTGCCAAAAGATATCTCTCATTCAACCACTATGTGTCAAAACCAATGCACTGATAGATCAAGCGGTCAATCCTAGGTTGGAATTCGAAGATGCAGATGACAAAATTACAGGTTACATCTTTTGGCAAAACACAGAAAAGGGAAGGGCTGCTAAATTACCAGTAATTAAAGAATCTCATAAGGAGATATGTGTTAGTGTCAGTCTTTCCAGCCTTCCTCCAGTGATCAAATATGCTCTTACAAAGTGGTCTCAGAGTGTCAAGGTCAAATTTTGTCATTTCAGTGAGTCTTCAAGCAAAATTTGGTCACTAGGCATTAGGTCTAGGGTTTTCTTTCACTCTTTTCAAAGTTGCCCAAATGTCAGTCTATGTCACTATTCAGCTGAGTCTATCATCATTCATATGGTTTTTATCATCATGTCAAGTTCCATTGGGTCATTTTACAACTTATTCATGCTTCAGTTGTGCCTTGGTAAGGTCCATTTCCCTCTCCTAGGGTTTTGGAGGTAATTTCTCTTGGATGGTCAAATCATTAGAAAAAATTGTATCCAGATGTTTATACACCTTCCCCTATCCTTCATGTGCCTCATTAAACACTTCCCATCACTGAGATTCCCCAAATTCCTCATTTTTGCACAAACCCTAGTTTCTTGCCACAACTTGGCAATTTTTTAGACAAGGCCTGTGTTTTGCCCGTTTGGACCCCTTCCTCTCACTCGATCTCCAATATTCCACTTTTCCCTACTTCCTAACATCCCTCCCTACTCCCAAAAATTTCCTCAAGAATTTAGAAGCCTCCTATCCCCTTCATTTCGCTTCATTTCGACAAAATCTCTTGTTCCACACATCGGGGTAGGTTTTACTCAAATGATGTTTCTGAGCAATCAAAGATGAATTTGGGAAAAATGAGAGAGGTTTTTGTCCAAGACATACCAAGGAATAAAAACCTCCTTCACGTTTTATACAAGTGTCATGGTTTTAGAGACATGTCAAAAATACCGTTGCCTCAGGAGAATCGAATACACCTCTGAAGTGACCTTGGGAAAATCAAGTTGTCTCCTAGCTTGGTTGGCGAAATGACTTTCGTGATGAGTCAAATGATAACGAGACACAAAGATCTTTCCAATGAGCTATCATGAGCTCAATTTGGAGTTGCGCAAGGCATTCAAAAGTTGACTGCAACAACACTCTGCCTTGAGGCAGCCTCATTTAGCACATTTTGACCAGTATTGGGAGATTTGATTTTTGACAAGGCAAATAAACTCCAAATTGAAACATTCCAGCTTTTTTGGAAATTAGACTAAAAGAAATTTCCAACGAGATATCCTGTGCCCAATTTGGACACCGGGAAGGCCTCCAAAAAGCATATGAAAGTCCCACTACGCGTAGGGCTCAGGCGCGCTACGCATCACGGTTTTTTGCACAGTTTTCATCTTCAGCTCAACGCGTAGCGCACCGCGCACTACCCTTAAGTTGGGGAGGTCCATTTCACGAAAACCCAGTATTTTTAGATTTTTCATGACAAAATACACTTGCTCAGCCACTTCCAAGAAGTTTCATGGAGATTTGAGCCCCCAAAAGGTCAAAAAACAAGCAAAAGATGACCTTCTGGCACTTTTTGGACACACAGGAAGCAGTCTTGGGAGATTGCAATTTTGGAGGGGCAAATGGCCACCAAATTGAGAAAGTCCACTTGGGCTGGAGAGTAGACATCTGGACCTTTCCAACAAGCCCACTTGTGCCTCATTTGGATGCTGGGAAGTGCCTCAAAAGAAGCCTGAAAGGCGCGCTACGCGTTGGGAAAATTTGCCAGTTTTGCACCTTCAGCTTAGGAAAACGCAACATTAACTAGTTTTGACATTTTTGGTGGGATTCTTCATCCTCTTTGATGTAATTGATGTAATTTCATGTTGAAATGACACTTTTTTACCTATTCTAGAAGATTCATTCATAAAATGGTAAAAAATTAATGAATGAATTGGTTTCCTAGCTTATAGAGGCAAGTTGTTTTGACTGCCTAGATTATAGTGCTTTGTTTAGAATTGGTTGAAACAGCTCCTAGGATGATGAGCTCGACCCCTAGGACAAGGGATGTGTTAGCTTTCCTATATAGTATTTTCTTAGTCATCTTCTCAGGGTTGGAGTGGTGCTACTCTGGATAAGTTTGAAACTATATTGTACTATTTTACCAAGCATTTTTGGCAAAGGAGACGAGGGGTTTGCAGCACTACTTGGGATCCATGTGGCTTTATGTCTTGATGGTGTGTTTCTTTCAGTACTTGTAAGTTGTGTATGTGCATCATTATCTCTATTGAATCTTCTCTTATTAAGCAAATGAAGTGTGAAGGTAGAATCCATGAAATTGCTATGCTCTGCCTTTAAATTTGTTTAATATTCTATGTTTTCTTCAGTTTAAGGGGAATCCTTGAGACCCCTTGCTCTCCTTAGCCTCTCACCGGTCTGATATATCCATCTCACCTGCTTTAAGGCATCAAAACAATTGCCTATCTTGCCCCAAGTGGACCTCTGCAAAAACTGTGCTTCATCCCCGCACCCAAAATTGTCTTTCCCTTGATTTCAACAAAATCATAAAAAAAAATCAATCCTAAACTCTTTGTACTTAATACCTAGCCTAAAATCAGTCATCATTTTGGTCATCTCGAGCCTTCTTGATTACCTTTTTCCGAGTTTGACCCGGAGAGAGCCCTCTCCTGTCCTCGTAGGGCTAGCTACGAGGCTGAGCGTGGTTTGATGTGGCCTTGAGTCTTGCCTTATTTAAGCCTAAGGCAAATTTGAGCACTAACATAGTGGCGACCATACTGGGGAAGAAACTGGTTTTCTTGTTAGTGTTATTTGATTTATAGCTAGAGACAGAGTCTGAAGTCATGCTAGGTAGCCTTCGAACTGCACGTTTCTCTGCGAGTGCATAGTAGATAAACGTTGCTTCAGTCGATCTCCGGTGTAGCTTGTAATGGTAACACTTAACTTATAAATTGCCCTAGTACGTGTATCAAGTTCAGATCTGATGGTTGGTGGTGAACAACGGTCAGACATCATAAGGCTGAAATCATTCACCTGGCGACTCCATTCACTAAAACAATCCAGAAATCGATGCTTCATGGTGACTTCACTGTAGGAAAGTGAGTAGCTTTAAGCTTTTCAAGATGGAACGGGTTGCAAGATGATACGCTCCCATGAGCTGGGATCACATTCCAGGTTTCCCAAACAAAATTCCGAAGGTAGATTGGTCAAAGAATTTGCCTATGTTTAAAAATGATGGTAAGAAAGATGCTGCTTTACATCTGGTTAGATTTCATATGCATATTCGCCAGTTGAAAGTGGATTTTCCTGAAGATTGCTTGATGAAGATATTCCTCGCCACTCTCGAAGGTGAAGCCCAATCTTGGTATGAAAATTTGTCGCTGGCCTGTATTTATTGTTTAAAGGATTTTCATGCTCTGTTCATTGAAAGATATCAAGTACCTTACCCATCATTAAAATTAGTTCATGACTGTTGCAAACATGCTTCTACTTTTATTGAAAGCCTTGAGAAATATTATGAAGATGATAATTTCATGGATGAAGAGATCATGGAGGCCCTGTATGAAAATCCATTTCAGCAGTATAATGAAAACTTAGAGGATACTTGTCAAGATGCACAGGAAAATTTGCAACAGGATCAAGATCTAAGTACAGTGGAAGATGATGAAGGAGAATGTTTTATTCCAGGTCTGTCCATAGAAGAAGACAACATGCATGAAAGTCAAGTTTCAATTTCAAAATGTGATAAAGTCAAGTCCACCATTTCAAATCTAGATTCAGATTGTGATGATGAAGACAACCTTGTTTTGAATCCCATGAAGGAGAGCTCTACTGTTGAGATCATCTGGAATGAAGAAGACAAAGTTATTGACCAAAGCCTTCATGAGGAGGTAATCTGGTCATTTCATGGACAACAAGATGGGATCTTTGTTCAGGTAAGTGAGAAATCTTCTTTTGATAACTCAGTAATAAATGGTAGTTTGAATGCCCTGCCATATGAAGATAATTACTGTTTGAGCACAAGAAAACAAAAAGCATTATCTCCTTTGTCTGAAGATGAGATAGATCAACTCTTGAAAGGTCATGTTACAGCCCAAGCTAAAGCAGATTTGCAGTGCACACATGGTCAAGAAGGTGTTGGTGAAATCTCTTCCTCTTTTGAAAATGATGACGGTCTTGTAATCAGTTTTATAGATCAACAAACAG
>APFE030352709.1:41606-51934 GCA_000404065.3 Pinus taeda
ATGTTTCATAATCTTGAAGATTGTTTTTTGTTTAAGAATGACCTAGACCATGAAGATGAGGAGTATGAGCTTGAGAGAGACAATATGCCAGGATTTGTCATGGTCAAGGAACCTACAACTAACACTCAGATGGCAGAAGCACATACTTCTCTGTGCATTCCTATCCCTCGGAAATCAATTATTCTTTCATATTAGAATGAAGGGAGTACTTGTATTGTTGCTGCTGGATCTCAAGACAAGATAGCGCTTCAAGATTATCAAGATCCCTTCGGCATCCTTTTGCAAGCACTAGAGAAGATAAATGTTTCCTGGTTCATTATCATAAGCCTTGGTTTCAATGGTTATTGTAAGTTGCCTACATGTACATCGTTCCGCCTGCTCGAGAAAAGTGAGAGCAGAAATTTGGTATGTAGCCATCTATTGGATTGGTTGCATTGGAAATCTCATTACACATGATTTGTACATATTTCATTAGTATGTAGGTGGTTGTCATCATGATTCCAGATCTTGATGGATTGCTTCCTTTTTTCCAAAAGCTTTGTAAAGTCTTGTCTTAGGTCAGTCATGAGTCATTTGTGTTTGGTCTGCTCAGTCAGTTTTTTCAAGTTATTTCAGTTTGCCATCAAGTCGGTTTGAGTCAAGTTTGAGTCAGTTTTCAGTCAAGTTTTCATTCAATAAATGTGTCAAAGGTTTCGTGTTATCCGTTCAAATAATGACTCCATTGCCCAATGGATGAAGGCACTATCTGCTCTCCCAGAGATCTGTCGTTCTTGGCACCTCCAAGGAGCTACCATCCCCATTGGAGCCAATGTTAGTGTCAGTCTTTCCAGCCTTCCTCCAGTGATCAAATATGCTCTTACAAAGTGTTCTCAGAGTGTCAAGGTCAAATTTTGTCATTTCAGTGAGTCTTCAAGCAAAATTTAGTCACTAGGCATTAGGTCTAGGGTTTTCTTTCACTCTTTTCAAAGTTTCTCAAATGTCAGTCTATGTCATCATTCAGCTGAGTGTATCATCATTAAGAGGGTTTTCATCATCATGTCAAGTTCCATTGGGCCATTTTACAGCTTATTCATGCTTCAGTTGTGCCTTGGTAAGGTCCATTTCCCTCTCCTAGGGTCTTGGAGGTAATTTCTCTTGGATGGTCAAATCATTAGCAAAAATTGTATCCAGATGTTTATACACCTTCCCCTATCCTTCATGTACCTCATTAAACACTTCCCATCACTGAGATTCCCCAAATTCCTCATTTTTGCACAAATCCTAGTTTCTTGCCACAACTTGGCAATTTTCTAGGCTAGGCCTGTGTTTTGCCCATTTGGACCCCTTCCTCTCACTCGATCTCCGAGATTCCAATTTCCCCTGCTTCCTAACATCCCTCCCTACTCCCCAAATTTCCTCAATAATTTAGAAGCCTCCTATCCCCTTCATTTCACTTCATTTCGACGAAATCTCTTGTTCCACACATCGAGGTAGGTTTTACTCAAATGAGGTTTCTGAGAAATCAAAGATGAATTTGGGAAAAATGAGAGAGGTTTTTGTCCAAAACTAGCCAAGGAAAACAAACCTCCTTCACTTTTTACACAGGTGTCATGGTTTTAGAGAAATGTCAAAAATACCGTTGCCTCAGGAGAATCGAATGCACCTCTGAAGTGACCTTGGGAAAATCACGTTGTCTCCTAGCTTGGTTGGCGAAATGACTTTCTTGATGAGTAAAATGATAACTAGACACAAAGATCTTTCCAATGCACTATCATGATATCAATTTGGAGTTGAGGAAGGCATTCCAAAGTTGACTGCAACAACACTCTGCCTTGAGGTAGCCTCATTTAGCACATTTTGCCCAGTCTTGGGAGATTTGATTTTTTACAGGGACAATGAACTCCAAATTGAAAAATTCCAGTTTTTTTTGAAAAGTAGACTCAAAGACCTTTCCAACGAGCTATCCTGCACCTAATTTGGACACCGTGAAGGCCTCCAAAAAACATTTGAAAGTCGCGCTACGCGTAGGGGTCAGGCGAGCTACGCATCAGGGTTTTTTGCACAGTTCTCATCTTCAGCTCAACGCGTAGCGCGCCGCGCGCTACCCTTAAGTTGGGGAGGTCCATTTCACGAAAAATCAGCATTTTTGGATTTTTCATGACAAAATACACTTGCTTAGCCACTGCCAAGAAGTTTCATGGAGATTTGAGCCCCCAAAAGGTCAAAAAACAAGCAAGAAATGACCTTCTGCCACTTTTTGGACACACAGGAAGCAGTCTTGGGAGATTGCAATTTTGGAGGGGAAAATAGCCACCAAATTGAGAAATGTTACTTGGGCTAAAGAGTAAACATCCAGACCTTTCCAACAAGCCCACTTGTGCCTCATTTGGATGCTGAGAAGTGCCTCAAAAGTGGCTTGAAAGGCGCGCTACGTGTTGGGAAAATTTGCCAGTTTTGCACCTTCAGCTTAGGAAAACGCAGCATTAACTAGTTTTGATGTTTTTGGTGTGATTCTTCATACTCTTTGATGTAATTGATGTAATTTCATGTTGAAATGACACTTTTTTACCTATTCTAGAAGATTCATTCATAAAATGGTAAAAAATTAATGAATGAATTGGTTTCCTAGCTTATAGAGGCAAGTTGTTTTGACTGCCTAGATTGTAGCGTTTTGTTTAGAATTGGTTGAAATAGCTCCTAGGATGATGAGCTCGACCCCTAGAGGCAAGGGAATGTGTTAGCTTTCCTATATTATGTATTTTCTTAGTCATTTTCAGGGGTTGGAGAGGTTGGACTCTTGGGATAGTTTTGAGACTATATTGTACATATTTTACCAGCATTTTTGGCAAAGGAAGACGAGGGTTTTGCAGCACTACTTGGGATCCATGTGGCTTTATTTCTTGATGGTGTGTTTCTTTCAGTACTTGTAAGTTGTGTATGTGCATCATTATCTCTATTGAATCTTCTCTTATTAAGCAAATGAAGTGTTAAGGTAGAATCCATGAAATTGCTATGCTCTGCCTTTAAATTTGTTTAATATTCTATGTTTTCTTCAGTTTAAGGAGAATACTTGAGACCCCTTGCTCTCCTTAGCCTCTCACCGATCTGATCTATCCATCTCACCTGCTTTAAGGCATCAAAACAATTGCCTATCTTGCCCCACGTGGACCTCTGCAAAAACTGTGCTTCATCCCCGCACCCAAAATTTCCTTTCCCTTGATTTCAACAAAATCATAAAAAAAAATCAATCCTAAACTCTTTGTACTTAATACCTAGCCTAAAATCAGTCATCATTTCGGTCATCTCGAGCCTTCTTGATTACCTTTTGCCGAGTTTGACCCGGAGAGAGCCCTCTCCTGTCCTCGTAGGGCTAGCTACGAGGCTGAGCATGGTTTGATGTGGCCTTGAGTCTTGCCTTATTTCAGCCTAAGGAAAATTTGAGCGCTAACAATATGATTGTCAGAATGGGAGACACAGCTGATCAAAGCAGAAAGAGCAACCTCAAGGGCCAGCGAAATGAGGAATAATATCATTGAGCTGATAAATGATAACTTACACAACGCCAATTTAATTTTTAAGTGTTCCCCCGAAAACCTTCCAAAAGAAAAAGTGTTGGAAAAAAAATGGAAGCAAGATTTGAATACCATAGAGGAGCAACTCAAAAAATTAAAAATCCTCGATTGGGATACACATTGGTTCTATTTGGTCAAACCACATAGCCAACAAATGACAATCAAATGACTTACTGATGCAACAGATTGCATGATGCAAGAACTCTTGAATGTAGTATATACAAGTCAGTTACATGCTAGGATGAGTCATCCGCCAGAGATTCAAACTATGCTCGATATTTGTCAGTTAAAGTCACAGGAGGAATGATAGATGTGATGCATCTTTTCAAGAGCTATCGCAATTCTATTTTTAAAATGAAATCCCATATTTTTGGAAAGGCTGTTCCAAACACTTTAGGAACTTTTTATGAACAGTTTGTTTTTATTTTTGCTACAAAGACCCTTTCATGTCATTTTAGAAAGGGTCCTGAAATTGTATTAAATTAGATTTAAGAAGATAGCATTTCTGCACTTCTTAATTTACTTTTGTAGAAGACAAGGATCAAGGTTCAAACTTGTTGTAAAGGGGAATTCAAGAGGACTTGCATTTCTGTATCTTTTTGAAGTTTTCAAAATAAGGAGAGTGAACCAGACTGTTACTTTCGTAAGAGGTTACAAATACATATGGTACTTTTATCAATGTAATTTTGTTTCATGTTATGCAATTAAATAATATTTTGATTCAATATTGTTGTTATATGTGAATTTTCATACAATTCTGCATTATATCACTTATGAGTAAGTTGGAATTGATATTCTTAAACACATATGCTAACAATTGATGTTATTATAATATACGATATGTTTTATATCACTTTGTTTAAAGTGATCATCATTCATGATTAACTTTCTGTAGCCAAGTGAAATATCTTCATTAGCATTTGATTACCAGAAATCATTATAAATCACATTGATATTGGATTACCCGGGTTAGATATATATAGATCTATTTTTATACTTTCATAAGCTTATTTTCCAAACCATCTATCATTTTGTTATAGATATTAAACACCAATCCATCAAAACACATTTTATTGGGAAACTGGTCCCATACTATCCAGTCAGAGCCACCATACGAAATGGAAAAGGAACTACATTAAGGGTCGGACCGGATGGTTATCCCCAATGTTGGTGCAATAATTTTCGAGGCATCAAAATTTTTGGTTCTAGAAGGAGTGCCTGACTATGAATGGCAAGTAAATCTAAATCTATAGGTCATTCTAAGAGTAAAAATCCCTTACCATCACCTCCAACTTCTCATTGGCATTCCAAATCTCCTATGCCCAAGCAAGGAGCTAAAAAGAAAAATACAGAACCCACTGCTAAAATCCTAAACAAGAAAGACAATTCTTCTTCTGAACCCCCTGAAGTATAATCTTTGATTCACAAATTGCTGGGGATTTCAATATCTCAAGAAGAGTCTGAGTTATCCGAAGGCAGTGTCACTTCTTAATATATTCCATCACAACTGCTAACTAGAGAAAAGAGTGAAAAATTTGGAATCCCACAAGTTGAATTCCCTCTACCAAGTCATCAAAGGGCTAGGAAGACACCATCAGAATCTAGCAGTGAGGTTCGTTCATCATCATTGTCCATTCCATCCATATCATTGCAAGGTCACACACTTGCTTCCCAACTCCAGATTGTGATTCACACAGGTACAAGAGTTACACCATCCTCTACCCAATCACCTTCGACCAATGCTTCACTGTTTTCTACTAATATCCCAACAATGGCACCGAATCAACCTTAGCCAAGGCCATGGAACAACCCAGGGGCTGTTAGAATGGCTAGACCTTTGTCCCAATTGCCAGCACATCCAGAAAAATGGTTACCTAAATTTAAACCCGATAATTGCCTGTTAGCTAAAGAGCATATAAATAATTTATTGTTGTCCATTAATTTGAATGGAGTAATGGAGGAAGAAGTTGTTGTAAGATTATTCCCATATACTCTACAAGGAGCAACGGGATCATGGTACTTTTCATTACCATCAGGCTCAATTAATAGCTGGGATGCTTTTCAAGAGCAATTTTTAACTAAATTTGGAGATAATAGGTCTACAACAACTTTGATAAATGACCTCTCCAATTTGAAAGTCAAACCAAAAGAACCCATTAAGGACTTGAACTCACGTTTGAATAAGTTATTGAATAAAATACCTACGACGTCCAAGCCTAGCGAGGAGGTCCGAAATGAATGGTACATTTTTTCTCTACCTTCAAACACAACCATCTTCGTTGATAGAGCTGCTAAATCGACGTTAGCAAAAAATATGAAAGAAGAAATAGCTGTTGAAAAAACACATCTTGGCCTTACAAAAGAAAAACACATTAGAGGAAAGAAAATCCAAGAAAGTAACCTCTGGAGATGAATCAAAGAACAAATTAACCAAAGATCCATATGACATGGAAGGCTTGCAAAAGGTTCTCAAAACTATGTCCAGTGAAATGGTAGAGATTAAAAAGCAAGTAGCTGAAATTTCATCAAAAAAACCATTTATGAATTTTAAAAGAAATCAACCAATGATGCTAAACCTCCAAATGCTATATCAAATGTAGAATTAGATTTAGATGATGATGAAGAAGAAGATACAATTTTATCAGCTGAAGAAACAGAGGAAGAAGAAACAGTTGAATGTCATGGACTGTGGGACTTTATTCTACCCAACTCTAATAACGAAAGTAAATAGGAAGCCCTACCAGTAAACACCAGAAGTAAAAGTATCATAGAACCTAATCAATCAAATCAAAAGAGAAAAACCTCAAATCCTGTTACTAAAGAAAAAATTCCCACGAAGAAAACTCCAATTTCATCTCTCCAATAAAAACCATCTTCATCCAATCCTCTATCATCATCAAAAACTCTAGTAGTTTCAGATTCCATGGATTATAACATAGTTGAAGATATGAAGAAGACTCGAGCAAACATTTCTCTGCATGAAATTAGCAAGATCAAACATCAACAAAAGTTGTTTCTTAGGGAATTAAATGCAGTACCTTCTTCTCCTCTTCCAACTAATGTATTATCCAAGGCTACCAGAGGATCGGGTATGCCACCAGCTGATAAGGTGGATTCTACTGATGGCATTTTAATTGGAGATAGATCAAATTCTCATACCCCTCCTTTTCTTTTGACTTCTGAGATCTACAATAGAAACATGCATAATTGCTTGATTGATTCAGGGGCTTCATCAAATATAATGCCAACATCAGTTTGCTCCAAATTAAATATCGAACCTCAAAAGTTTGCAGTTCATATCCTCCAATTAGATTGAACTAAGGTTCAAGTTTTAGGAGAAATAAATTTAGTTACTGTTAGACTATCTGCTGATCCAAGGGTTGTTCAAATAATTGATATATTGATTGCTGACATCCTTGAGTTTTATGGTTTAATTCTTAGCAGAGATTGGTCTAAACAACTTCATGGTTATATTTCAACTGACTGGTCTCACATGTGGCTTCCTTATAATGGAAAGCCAAATTAAATTAGAATCGATCGCAGAAAAAACCTGACTCACACAGTAACTGGATTTGAAGAAGAAAATGAACCAGTAGCCTTCAATAATAATATTCTTGGAAACTATTCAGCTGAATCATTTTTTGGGAACTTCAATGCTCAGCAATCACCTTTTTCAGTTAGTAATGTCACATCACAAGTTGAGATTTTTTCACAGATCGATACTTCTAAGTGTGTTAATGTTGTAGATAAACTTGTAGATAAAACTGTAAATAAGCCTTTATTTTGGTCCTTGTATTTTGATGGATCTAAATCTAATGACAATGCATGAGCAAGATGTATTTTAGTTAGTCCTAAAGGACAAAAGACAATGTTATCATGTAGGTTAGAATTTGAGAGTACCAATAATACCGCAGAATATGAAGCATTGATTCAAGGTCTATATAAAGCAATAGGCCTGAATGACCAATATCTGAAAGTATTTGGTGATTTCGAAATTGTCATTAAACAAGTGAGAAATACTATTCACTGTCTTTCGAGACATCTGAAATATTATCAATCACTTGGTCAAGATCTTATATCTCATTTTCTAGCATTTGATATCTCTCCTATTCCCAGATCACAAAATGCAGTAGCATATCTCCTTGCTAATGTAGCTTCTAAGCTCCTTCCATCTGAGGATTATATGATCTGATAATCACCCTATGAGTTACCTCAGTTGAAGATTTATTAAACAAAAGGTATTACAGACTCATGTGCTGGTGTGTGTTTTGTGCTATTCAAGCAACAGATCGATCAGATTACCAATACACAGACATTTAAATGGAAAGACAACAGAGAAATACAGTAAGCAACACAAAGACACAAACAGTTTCTAATAAGGAGTTCAACTATATTTTCGAGGGCTACATCTCCGGTCCAACTCTCAGTGGTGGCCTTGTTTTATTGTGTCTTTGAGTAGAGAATTACAAATACAGGGACTCAATGCAAGTTCTCCAGAAGCAGGTTTGCTTGGCAGGGTGGTTCTCAGATTCCCCAAGCCACTCGAAGTACACAGACTCTTGTTCTTCCTACCAGCTCTGTGACCCTCGGTCTACAGTGGAAAGAGCCGAATATGATGCTCAGTCCTGACAGATTCCTCTATGGGAAGGCTTGAATCTTCAAGCTCTCTGGTGCTTGATGCTACCTGTGGTCAGCTCGGCCTTCTATCTCCCTTGCTTGGCTTTACTATTCTCTATGTTCACCCCTCCTCTCGGGGTGCATTGTTCACTGTCTCTCTTGGTCGCTTGGACTCCTGTCAAAATCCCCCCTTCGACTGTCTTTGTTCATGGCTTTAACCATTCGATCCCTATGCTTGTTCGGTTCCTCTCCCGCCTGCGTCGATTCACCTTCTGCATCTGTGCTTGGAGTTCCTTGTTCGGCGTCAGCATGAATGCTCAGTAAGTGCCATGTGTCCCCATCTAACTGGTGCCAACATGCTTCGTCAGTTCGTTTCTTCCGTTACGTTGTGTATGCGTTCTTTCTCCACCATGGCTGTCAAACGGACTCCAAATCCCTTTAGAATGCAGCTTAATCCCCTGTTGATTCTGCTTCCTCCATTGGGCGCAATATTAGCTGTCCGATATGGGCTCCTCCAGATCCAACGTCATATGCACGTCGAGCGCGGTTGACTTGCTTGATCGATAGCGCGCGACCACGGTGGTTTTTCTCTCACCTCTGCTGCCACGTGTCGATTGCTGAGTGGGATTGCTCCGCTCTCCTCCAAAACCTCTTACCGTTCAAGGGCACCCCGATCGATACCGCCGGTTTTCCAGAGCGTGGGTCCCGCCTTTGTCCTTTAGCACTTTTTGTTTCTCCACCTGTGGTTCTCCGGCCCCCAACGCGATTGAGTGCTTAAGGCCTTTCCATTTTAGCCTTGTTTGCCTAATCGCGCTTCAAAATCGCCTCCTTTTCCCGATCTGGGGCTCCTAGGGGATGCTTTGACCTCCTGCACAGTCTCCATGGGCCTCGGTCAACGCGCTTTGACCGAGGTCCTTGTCGTTCCATATTGGCGACCATTGCCGCTGGTTCAAGGCATTTTTTATCACTATTTCAGAATTTTCAAGGATTTTTTCAACTCAATAGAGTCAAGGTTCTTGACAGTATTTTGTGGATTCGATTCGGATCACAGCCTTCTCACTGAAAAAGCTTTTGGACCACCAAAGTTTGGTTTTCTTCAAGCATCGACTAAGTGAGGAAACTGTTGTCTCACTTGTCCAATCTCAATCCACTTCGCACTGCTCGGCTTCGAACCCTTAAGCCCAATCCTGAGGTATTCCACTTGTCCACGTGTGCGTCGTCCTTACCTTCATGTCCAACACTATATCTTCCTGCAACTTATTAAGATATTCAGGTAGCAGGTCGGCAACAGAAAGTAATTGACTCTGCTCTTCAAGGTCCTCAATCATTGAAGGTTCAAAAAACCTTAAGCAATCTGCATTCACGACTGAGTAGATGTGCATGTAAGTTGGCAGATCAAGGCGAAAAGCATTCTCCCCAACCTTCTCAAGTATCTTGAAGGATCCATACCTGATAGGTTTTAACTCTTTACCTTCACCTTGCATTTTGTCCTTGCTGATATACAGCTAGACTTGGTCTCCAACTTGAAAACTATGCTCCATTTGATGCTTATCATGCCTAGCCTTGTACTTGGCTTGCCTCTTTTCCAGATGTTCCTGTACTGCCTAGTGGATCTCCTGGATCTATTCAATGAACCTAGTTGCCTTGTCCACATCATTGTGTCTATCAACCATGGTATCTTTACCAAAGACAAAATCCAAAGGAGACCTTGGTATGAAACCAAAACAGGACTCAAAAGGAGATCTTTGTGTAGAAGAGTGTTTGGCTCTATTGTAAGCATGCTACACATAGCACAAGTGCTCATCCCAAAGCTTAGGATGTTTGCTGCAATATCCTCTCAGTAACTGGATCACTGTCTTGTTAACTACTTCTGTCTGGCCATCTGTTTGTGGATGAAAAGCTGTGATTTTCTTTAATTTGGTGTCCATTAGTTCCCACAGACTTGACCAAAACTTCCCCACAAATCGGGTGTCTCGATGAGATACAATAGAAGTGGGTAATTCAAAATGAACCCATACATGTTCAAAGAATAAATTTGCATTTTGTTCAGCTGTAATCTGTTTACTACAGGGTATCAAAATACACATTTTGCTGAACCTATCCACAACAACATATAGATAATCATGACCTTTCCTAGATTTAGGCAGTCCTCCAACGAAA
>APFE030352709.1:52228-78761 GCA_000404065.3 Pinus taeda
TTTTCAATTCACCTCCCCCTAATATATGACCCAAATAATTTAGAGAGGTTTTTCCAAATTCACATTTGGAGAGTTTAACATAAAGTTTTTCTCTTCTTGAAACATCTAATGTCTGCTTAACATGCTTTAAATGTTCTTCCCACATTTTACTAAAAATCAAAATGTCATCCAGATACACAATAAAAAAATCATCAAGAAAAGGTCTGAGTACATCATTCATTAATCTCATGAAAGTAGTAGGAGCATTGGTTAGGCCAAAAGGCATAACCAGCCATTCATACAATCCTTGCTTTGTTTTGAAAGTAGTCTTGCATGCATCTTGCTCTACAACTCTGACCTGATGGTATCCACTGTGCAAATCCAGCTTGGTGAAATGAACAACTTCCTTCAATTGATCTAAAAGATCATCTATGCGAAGAAGGGGATAACGATTTTTGATGGTTATCTTATTCAGTGCTCGGTAATCAATGCACATTCTCCACGAGCCATCTTTCTTTTTCACCAGAACGATTGGTGACCCACATGGTGATGTGCTAGGCCTGATGAACCCTTTCTCGAGCAACTCCTGCACCTGCTTCTTGATTTCAGCATTCTCTAAAGAAGACAACCTGTACATCCCAATGTTAGGTAAAGGAACATCTTGCTGCAAAATAATATCATGTACTATTCCCTTTTTGGGTGGCAGACCTTTAGGTTCTTGATATAAGATATCATACTCTGAAACAATCTTTTCTATGTCAGCTTGCTGATCAGCATTACATCCCTCAAATATATTAGTTTTATTAAGTGTCCTTTCCTTTACAACCATCAGTAAGAACTGTTTGCATGAATTTATCATTCTTTTCATCTGTCTTGAGTTTATGAGAGTATAATTATTCTTGAGCTTGTGAGCTCTTACAAAGTATTCGATTCCATCTTTAACAAGTAGATACTTGTTCTTAGCTCTATAGAAAATAGCTTTTCTATCATACAAGTAAGGACTTCCTAAAACAATTCCAGATATATCCAAAGGAATTACATCTAACTCAACCTCATCTACAAATGTTGACCCAAAAGAAAACTTGAGTTTGCACTGTCTAGTCACTTGTAGTTGTGCTTTATCATTCAACCATCCTAATGGGTATGGTTTCTTATGAGGTGTAGTTGTTAATCCCAATTTCTTTACAATTGTTTCAGAAATTAGATTTACTTGTGAGCCACTATCAAACAAAGTATCAATCTTTTGATTTTTGGAAACAACTCGAATATGGAAAAGCTCATGTCTTTTTCTCTCATGTTCTTCATCAATAACAGATTGAGTAGACTTACTAGTAGATGCTTCAGAATTCTTACCTTTTATACCAGTGGCTGCAATGAGTGTTTCATCTCTCGAGTCTGACCCCAAATCTCTCTGAATAGATGTATCAGTCTTCTTCTTCTTTCCCTTGGACTTCTTAGGTCTCAGCTCTGGATGTAGAATCCAACAATGCTCATCATCATGCCCATCCTTTCTAGAGTGAGTGCATGAAGCTTTGCCTTTCTGTGCAGTGTTAGCCTTCCTTGCTTTCCACTTTTGCTTTCTTTTCTCCTTGCTCTTGCTTACAGTGGGTTGGGATGGTCCCCCAACTTTTGGATTTCCATTCTTTCCTCTAGCTTCTAGATGAGTAGCTTGTACAGATACTTCATCTATACTAGTGGGATTAAACATGAGGATGGTATGCCTCATGTAGCTGTGTAGACCACCAATGTACTTCAAAAGAGTCTTTAGTGAGTCTAATGATATACCCAACATCAATGCTCTCTTCCTAAATTCTTGAGTATACCCTTGTACACTTTGCCCTTTCAACTATCGAAGAGTTTGCCAACTCATCACGGCTTGTTGCATGTAGGCCAATGGATAGAACTACTTTTTGATTGCAGCAACAAATTCACTCCAGACAGAGATAGTCTTACCATGTCTTTTCATATCAGCTTGGGTTCTGCCTTCCCACCAAACCAAGGCAGTGCCTCCTTCTCCACCAACTCTCCTTCTCCTAGTTTGAGCTTTGATCTAGTGAGCATTCATAGCTAAACCAACACAAGCTTGTCTAACCTTACAGCCTAGAGCTATGATACCACTTGATCTGATAATCACCCTATGAGTGACCTCAGTTGAAGATTTATTAAACAAAAGGTATTACAGACTCATGTGCTAGTGTGTGTTCTGTGATATTCAAGCAACAGATCAATCAGATTGCCAATACATAGACATTTAAATGGAAAGACAACAGAGAAATACAGTAAGCAACACAAAGACACAAACAGTTTTTAATGAGTTCACCCCTATTTTTGAGGGCTACATCTCCGGTCCAGCTCTCAGTGGTGGCCTTGTTTTATTGTGTCTTTGAGTAGAGAATTACAAATATAGGGACTCCATGTGAGTTCTCCTAAAGCAGGTTTGCTTGGCAGGGTGGTTCTTAGATTCCCCAAGCCACTCAGAGTACACAGACTCTTGTTCTTCCTACCAGCTCTGTGACCCTCGGTCTACAATGGAAAGAGCCGAATGTGATGCTTAGTCCGGACAAATTCCTCTATGGGAAGGCTTGAATCTTCAAGCTCTCTGATGCTCGATGCTACCTGTGGTCAACTCAACCCTCTGTCTCCCCTGCTTGGCTTTACTGTTCTCTGTGTTCACTCCTCCTCTCGAGGTGCACTGTTCACTGTCTCTCTTGGTCGCTTGGACTCCTCTCAAAATCCCCCCTTCGACTGTCTCTGTTCATGGCTTTAACCATTTGATCCCTATGCCTATTCGGTTCCTCTCCACCTGCGTTGATTCACCTTCTACAGCTGCGCTTGGAGTTCCCTATTCGGTGTCAGCATGAATGCTCGAGAAGTGCCACGTGTCCCCATCTAATTGGTGCCAGCATGCTTCGTCGGTTCGTTTCTTCCGTTATGTCGTGTATGCATTCTTTCTCCATCGTGGTGGTCAAACGGACTCCAAATTCCTTTAGAACGCAGCTTAATCCCTTGTCGATTCCGCTTCCTCCATCGGGCGCAATCTCAGCCATCTGATCTGGGCTCCTCCAGATCCAACGTCATACACACGTCGAGCGCGGTTGACTTGCTCGACCGATAATGCACGACCATGGCGGTTTTTCTCTCACCTCCGCTGCCACGTGTTGTTCGCTGAGTGGGATCACTCCGCTCTCCTCCAAAACCTCTTATCGTTCAAGGGCGCCCCGATTGATACCACTAGTTTTCTAGAGTGCGGGTCCCACCTTTGTCCTTTAGTAGCTTTTTGTTTCTCCGCCCGCGATTCTCCGGCCCCCAACGCGACCGAGTGCTTAAGGCTTTTCCATTTTAGCCTTGTTTGCCCAGCGATGCGCAATTAGCGCTAAGCACTAATCGCACATCAAAATCGCCTCCTTTTCTCGCTCCGAGGCTCCCAGGGGCTGCTTTGACCTCCTACGCAGTCTCCATGGGCCTCGGTCAGCGTACTTTGACCGAGGTCCTCATAGTTCCACGTTGGCAGCCATTGCCACTGGTTCAAGGTGTTTTTGATCACTATTTCGAAATTTTCAAGGGTTTGTTCAACTCGATACAATCAAGTTTCTTGACAATCTTTTATGGATCCGATTCGGATCAATTATAGTCCAGATAGATTTTATATTGAATTAATTTTTAGACCATCCATCCCAGATAATTTCACTAATTGGCTTGCGTTCAATCATGATGAGGATATCTTAAATTTCTTGACATCTGAAGGATCTTATGACGGCCAAATCATCGATGAAAGCGATCATGATATTCAATTAAAGCAAAATCTCAATGAAATTCCTATTCCTAAATCTGTTGTTAAACTGGAAGATCTTTATGATATTAAGGATAGATTCAAAAAGGTCACTAATTCAAAGCTTCAAAGTTCAACTTTAAGGTTTGAATTAGTAAATCTTGGTACCGATGCCAAACCATAAAATGTCAATATAGGACTTGGACTTTCACTTGGTGAAAGATTTGCTTTCATCCGATTATTGAAAAAATATAAAAATGTTTTTTCTTCGAATTATGAGGATCTGAAAACTTATGATACCTCTCTTATTCAACATAAAATTTCAATGATTTCTGATGAGAAACCTGTACAGCATAAATTAAGGAAAATTCACCCTAAGCTTGAGAGTCAAGTCAAAGTAGAGTTGAATAAACTCCTTAAAGCCAAAAAATTTTTTCCTGTTAGACATTCAAAATGGGTTTCAAATTTGGTACCTGTCAGGAAAAAGAATGGCGATATTAGGATTTGCATAGATTTTAGGAATCTCAACAAATCATGTCAAAAAGATAATTTCCCATTACCAACAATGGAGCAGATACTTCAATCAGTAGCTGGCTCATAATTAATGTCTTTTCTTGATGGTTTTTCAGGATATAATCAGATCTTGGTACATCCAGATGATAGGCTAAAGACTACATTCGGAACCGAATGGGGAACATACGCTTATCAAAAAATGCCTTTTGGTTTGATAAATGCTGGAGCTACTTTCCAACGAGCCATGGACATAGATTTCAAAGGTTTGATCAATAAAATGGCCGTTGTTTATTTGGATCACATAACTATCTATTTTAAGAAAAAGAGCAAACATTTGCATAATTTAAAGGAAATCCTTGAACATTGCAAGTGTTGAGCGATAAAAAGGGTCTTTTTAACTCCTAATTACCTTCACATTAATTGCCAACCCAGGGACGACTTTTTATTTCAAGAGTGTACTTAGCCTGAGGTGGCTATTTACTCAAGAGTAATGTTATGAAAGATGTAGTACAGTGCTCAAAATACAAAAGTAAATGAATGCTTGAAAAGAAATCTAACTACAACAACATAAACTCAAATACTTTTAAATCCAACCATTTACTCGGAAAACATCAATCGAGGATACAGTAGCAATAACTCATTCCTCTAGAGATTGATACAATTGAAATCAACTAAAACAAGACAATCAATCTGAGAACGAGGAAGCAGTAACCAATGTTCTCTACAGTTGACAGCCCTGCTTAAAACAATCAAAAGGAAATAGAAATTGAACTAAAGTGGATATTGAAAGTAAATTAGGAAAAATCTTTAAAAGCAACCTCTTGCAATTAACTAACAGAAATGAACAACAAAGTAAATGGACAACAAACTGTAATTAAAGGAATCTGAATAGCAAACTCTAATTAATGGAAATGAACAACAACAAAGCCAAATTAATAGCAATCTTTACTCTAAGAATAAATTGGATAGCACATGGAAATAGAACATCATTGATTAATGATGGAATATGAAACAATGTTGGAAAGTCAAATATAAATACACAATAACTTAATGCACGACACACCTTAATAGTAATCTGTTATGGTAATCCAATTATCAGTCTTAGTTATAAAGAATATGACTATATTTTGTAATGGAACAACAACATCAATAGATTCAACAATCGTAAGAAATATAATCTCTAAGATGAATTCAGTAATACCAATGGTCAAGTGTTACAACACAGATATTCTATAATTGATCAGCAATGGTATCCTGTAAAAACCATTTATATCAGCACTTAAAGAAACAACAATGCGTTGCAAAATCGATATGATATTTCTGTCTCAGAAAATGAGATTACATGATAGAGTTGTGATGTAAAATAATAGAACATACTAGATTACCAAATAAAACTGATAAGCAAAACCACGCATAAACCAGAAATATAATATACAACAGCAACAGCGTACTCCACCAGAGGCTGGGCCCTTAGCTGCCAGGGGATGGTGCTGGGTTACTTTAGGATCAACGATGGAATGGCAACCAGATTTATATTAAAATATCAAAGCAGAGTTACAGTGGATTATAACAAGAAATCTCTTCATCTCTCAGCCATTATCCATTCTCTCTGCCATCCTCAATTCTGAATCTCTAATTGATCCTCAATTCTCCACCATTTTTCCATCCCCCTCTCTCATCTCTGTTTTCATTTAAATAGAGATATCAGAGAGAAGTTACCATAAAGATAAGTACAACATGATTTATATTACAAAATTGGTTTGCTTCTTACCAATTGATCAACAATAGCAAGGCGAATTTGGCTTTGCAGCTGAGATTTGGAGGACGGCCGCAACAACAAATCTGAGAAAATCGTGCTCAAAGAACCCTATGTTTCTCTCCATACAAGTCAAATTTTGGCAAAACATTCTTTCTCAAAGTTAATTGGGTCCGTTCTCGACAACACCCATGTTCCGGATTTTCTAGATTCTGCTTCATTTGCTCAGAATCTCAACCGCAAAACTGTCACTTCTTATTCCAGCGAATATCTGAGTTGGTACTTTTAATGATCAAATCTTCAATCTGGAAATTATCTTGGAGGCTAAAAATGGTGAATAATGTTACAACCAATTTATTAAAACTATCATTGATAAAATCATGCATAATCATCAACTTATTAGAAATAAAGGAGAATAAATAATATTTTCCTGTCATAGCATAAATAATCATAAAATAGAATTATATGATAAACCGTGATTAATAACATGATAAAGAAAAGTAAAATTGGATGAAATAAGTTAAAAAGGTGGACGTATTCATGACCCAACATAAAGAAGTATGGGATCTCCCTAAATCCTAAAAAATCATTCTTTGCTCTTAAGGAAGGTAAACTCTTTGGGTTTATTGTATCAAAAAATGGCATATACATTGATCCTAATAGGATAAAGGAGATTTTTGATATCCCTTTACCACATAATAAGAAATATATGCAATCATTATTGGGACAAATAAATTTTGTAAAAAGATTTGTTCTTGATTTTTCTCATATTGTTCTGCCCTTGCAATCCATCATTAAGAAAAATTTAGTCTTCAAATGGGGACATAATGAAAAAGAAGCTTTTGACTCAATCAAACAAGCAATCATTAATGCTCCTGCATTGAATACTCTGAAGTTCTCTAGTCATTTTATTTTGTATACTTTGGAAACTCAATCATCTTATGCTATTGTTTTAACACAAATCAATGATCAACAGGTGGAAGCACCCATATCATTCTTTAGTTCCAATTTGCAGGGTGCTAAGCTTAATTATTTAGAAGTCGAGAAACGAGCCTTCATTGTATTTAAGTCTATTAAACATTTTAGACCTTTCCTCCTAAAAACACATACAAAAGTGATAGTCCCATTCTCTGCAGTTAGGCAATTGCTAATTCAAATAGAAGTAGGAGAGAAAAGAGCTAACTAGTTAATAGCATTACAAGAATACGGCATTGATATTAAACCAACGAAAATTGTTAGAGGACAAAGTTTTTGTAGGTTGCTAGTAGGAGCTTCCAATATACCAAATCATGAAGATTCAAGTAGTACTGCACAAGTAAATGAGATAAGTATAATTGATTTTGAATCTCAATACGCTGATCTAATTTTTTACTTGAAAAATGGATATGCTCCCCCCTTAATTCAGCTATAAAAATAAACGTGCCCTGAGGTTAAAAGCCAAGCACTATGAAATAATTGATGATGTGTTATTCAGAATAAACTATGATTCTGATCTGTTAAGATGCCTTGAAAAATCTGAAGCACAAACAGTTTTACAGGAACTTCATGGTGGCCCTGCTGGTGGACACTTTGGAGGAGACACTACAACACACAAAATACTGCATGCTGGGTATTATTTGCCAAATTTGTTCAAAGATCCATATGACTATGTGAGGAAATGTAAGATATGCCAAACTGCTAGTGGGACACAAAGAAAACCAGCCTTTCCTTTAGAACCAGTTAATATTGAGCAACCATTTGAGTAGTGGGGGCTCAATATTATAGGAGAGATTGTTCCTCATTCTTCCAAGTAGCACATGTACATCCTTACAGCCACAGACTACTTCACTAAGTGGGTAGAAGCAATTCCACTAAAGGTAGCAAATTCTGATGCGATTATTGAATTTATTGATCATTTCATCATCACCAAGTTTGGTTTACCTAATGCGCTTATCTTTGACAATGCATCTTATTTTTCTGGAAATAGTATAGTCAAATTTGCTCTTAAGAGAGGTTTTAAGATAAAATACTCTGCAGATTACTATCCCCAAGGAAATGGCTTAGCATAGTCAACTAACAAAAATCTCATAAGGATTAGTAAAAGAACTGTTGATTAAAGCCAAAAGAATTGGCATAAATCTTTAATATTCGTACTATTGGCAAATCGTATAACTCAGAAGGCCTCAATAGGTACTTCTCTTTTTAACTTAGTGTATGGGAAAGAAGTTGTTATCCCACCAAATTTAGCCCTCCCATCACTAGCCCTAGTGAAATTCATTGAAGAAACTCCTTCTTTCTCTATTCAATTAAGGTTTGATCAAATTCTTAAATTAGATGAGGAAAGAGAAAAAGCCAAGATTGCTCATTCTAAACATCATCAAGTCATTAAATCCTCTTTTGATGCAAGTTCATCCGGCTCAAAAACATTACAGATTGGTGATCTCGTTTTGAAATGGGACAAAGCACATGAAGAAAAAGGTAAGCATATCAAATTTCAGAAGATGTGGTTTGGACCATTCCAAATTCTTGAAAAGATAGGCTCATCAACATTTCTACTGCAAGAATTAACAGGAAAGAGAGGTTCTCTTCCTGTGAATGGGCTTATCTTAAAGAAATTCTTTCCCTAAGGAGGTAACCCCTTCTTATCTATACATATTTTTTATGCAAATTTTGATTTCTTTCAGAAATAATGTTGTAAATAGTATACCATTGGTTTTTTACTATTGAAATCTCTTGGAAAATATATTGTGAATATCCGCTTTTAAAAAGTAGAAACTTTCAAGGAAATGATTACAGTTTTGGAAATTAGATAAACATCATAAAACTTTGAGATGTGAAATTGTGAAATCTTTCAAAACTGGAAAACATAGTAAATCATTTTGAGTTTTATCAGTTATTTTTAAAAAATTAAAAACTTTCTACAACTAAGCATCTACATCTCTATAATTGTCATCCAGTAACTCTTAAGGAGTCAAAGATTCACCCCATCCACTAGGTTTATGATTTTTTAGAGTGTAATTCTAAAATATATCTGATTTAAAAGATAAGAGGTCTCATTACGAGCCTGCTTACCATGATCATAGGGAACTAATTAAACTGACATGACCAATACTGCATACCAAAACAGGGTAATGGCTTATAATCATAAGACAAGGGGTCTCATTATGAGCCAACTTGTTCAGTTCAATTACAACCAATGAATGACATTGTCATCTTCTAGCTCCCAAACCAGGGCAATGGCTTTTATCCGGAATAGAAAAAATAAAAAATAAAAATGAAAATATATATAGATATATCTTTTTGAATTTATCTTTGAAATATTATACTCTTATATGGATGGGATAATGAATAATTGATGGTTAAAAGGTAACCCTATCGAGACTATAGATGTTTGCTGGCAGCAGCGGCACTACCTGTGACAAAAGAGTAAATTCAAAATCTAAGTTGGAGGAGCCCCCTAATTTATCTTTAACAAGGCTTGAAGAAACCATAAATGTTTTCATTTATAATAAGGGTTTGTAAAATAAATTGCAAATTTGATCAATTTTTCTTATTCAAAGTAATTTTGTTTATCTAACTAATTTCAAGATAGTTTCCTTTTCCTCAATTGTTTGTACTTGAGAAAGTGTTAGAAATTTCATCATTCGTTCAGTGAATAACCAATTGTTGTGATGTACAACAACCTCCCCATTTCATATTTTTCTTAATCTTTTTCTAAGATGCTAAATAGGAAATAGGGTCCCTTTAGTTTGTAAAAAGCAATAAAACCTTTACATAGAAATAAATTTCTTTGTTTCTTCCTTTTTAAATAAAAAGTGCTTCAAAAAACCCTCTAAAAAATCAAGCATCGCAAATCGCATTCGCTTAACGCCAAGGTACATTCAATCTAAATAATCATGTTGCGAGGTGATAGTCTCAGTTGTAGAGTCTTATAACAATCCATTGATAAACATGCGATGCGATGCGATAAAATTATCGCATATCACATATCACAAATTCCAAAGAATATGTTTTAATGGTCCATTGAAACTTTGCGATGCGAAATGATTCTCACATTTCGCATACCTCGAAAACCAAAGGAATCTAGCCCCAAAAACTTGCGATGCGATATACATCGATCGCATATCGCGATCCCAGCAGAAACAAGTGATACTTACCTCGGGGATGAGCGATGCAATGTTAAAATATAATAAAGTGGTTCAATAATAATAAAGGGAAAACACGATTCAAGCGAGTTAAATGAGGAATTATCCAACTCTATATGCCAAGTCATCACTTATCGAAATCGCAAAAATTCAAAATACTCTTGGAACATGGTACTTATAACTCCTGACTTGTGATATGTGATCGCTCTTTACATATTAAAATAATATATTGAAATGGCTCATTGCAAAAACCGGAAAGTTTATGGCACACATTCTAATAAGAGCTTTGGAAATCTACAATGCGATCTATTCATTGAGCATTAAAGTTTCACGTCGTTGGTTACGGTAAAACATTAAAAAACAATTATGATTGTGGTCCTTCATGATTTCATCCTTCGTGTTAATATCAAGTTATAATACGAAATTTTTCGCATCAATTGCTCCTGCTTTGATTTTCGTCTGTACTTTTTTCAACACTATCTTTACAAGCATTAGCTACTCTGGAAGTTTTAGCCTATTACTGTCCTTTGTTTCATTTTGCAGTTTGAATCTGGAAGTATGTAGCTAGTTAAAATCTAAAAGAAAGCTTGAAAGATGAAAGTTCCCCCTGCAGTGGAAGAAGGACTAGAAGAAATTGTGTTAATTTCATATACGACATGTCAAGATTGTGGGAAAATTTCATGGGAAGGCATATATAATATGTTAGAAATGGAGAAGCCAAAGGTAATTGAAGGACATGCAACAACTGATGGACCTATAGAGTCAGAAAACACCCTTGGTGATTTAGATGACTCTTTTCTTCATTGAATAGCGTTCCGCCTAAAGATTTTTCCATATAATGACATGGTAAAATGGGTGATTGAAAGCATCAATATAACAGACAAGATGCTCTTCACAGCTGACGAAAGAATGTTTGGATCCTTCAAGCTTGAAGACTTGAAGAAAATGTATCATTTACTAGAGCCTCAAAAGTATTATAATAAGGCATTCCTTGAAGCTTTCTCGAAGGAGAATCAAATAGAGTTTGACCCCATCAAGCAATGGAGGCACTTCCCTAACAAACACAAGCATGAATCATCCGGTATGTATTCTGTGGACTCCCTAGCATCTCCATATTGTTATGTTGCCGCAATGATGTCTAGACTATTTGGAAGCTCCAATTCTCTAAGTTTTTCATTGAAATGGTTCCATTAATAGAAGTAGCATTGAACTCTTTTATAATGGATTTGGCTAATATCCTATCAGATAAAATGGCCATTCAAATACTTTATTATAGGAAAAATAGGTTTGTTACCACCTGAGTTGTTCCCCCATTTTATATGAGTGCCTACATAGTTGATACCATTTGTTTCAATTCTGATTTTCCCATTATGGGATGGAAGTGGACAATCCAGGACCCAACCCCTATCCATGTTCACCATAAATACCTGTTGAAGACCCAATATAAGAAGAATTTCTACAAAATTTGTCATGGCTTCATCCTACCCATTCATCAAGCCATTTTAATAGACCAGCTCCTCGGCTATCTGAGGAGGCTAGTATTGATTTAACTTCAATTGGTAGTTAGTTTGGGGAAGAATTGTTCAAATACATTAGGGTTTTTGGTAGCATCACCGACCCACATGTCCTTCCTCTATATGTCCCAGATAAACTATTTGCTATGGAAATAGCCTATCAAACAGTTGAAAAATGGCTTACTAAAAATCTCAAAGAAGCCAAGAAATAGTTATGGCCTGCCTTTCCTATTCACTACAGCATCTATTCATTGCATGACTATAAACATGCCCATTAGTGCAGTTTCAATAGCCTAGCCTACCTGGATACCTCCTTGCCCAGTGGAAGCTATTATCTGTGGCAGACTCTAATGCAACGGTCAAGGCTGGAAGGGGTTCGGAAAAGGTATAAGCACCAATGGCAGTCGTTTAAGCATCAAAGCCAGCACCTCGATCATTTCCAGATACGGATTGAGATCGAGATTGAATTCCAGGCAAGCCTTGGACTACTAATTAACATATCGCTCTCCATAATCGTTCAAGATTGCGTTGCCAGACACAGATGCGGATGAAGTTAGAGATAAAGATCCAGAGGCAGTCGTTCTCAAGTCCGGGGCATCCCTTCTTTTTTGGTAGCTTGTTTGAGTCATATCCAGTCCAAGCTTTAGTTGATCCAGTTCAAGAAGCAGATCTGGTTGGAGATCGAAATCGTTACCTAGCAGCAGAGATAGAGACAGCTATAGCAACAAAGCAAGCACTAGAACCAATTGAAGTTTCTCCGCCTTCACCCGTTGATTGAAGTCGAGAAATAAGGGGTTTGAAATAGCTGTTATTCCTAAAAGGCAATATGACCTGAATAAAGTTGCTTATAATTTTACTACTCAGGTAAATGTTAAACAATTCGTCCATGAGAAAGATGAATTCGATGACTTATTTATATCAACAAATACATTCTCACAAGTGAGACACTTAGCAAAAGTCAAGCTGGAACCAGAAAAATTGGACCAATTCATCCAATACAGGATGCAAAGGCTTCAGACAGTACCACTGTACCTATTTAATATTGCATCAGTCATCCAACAAACGAAGAAAATCATAGAGCAAGATATAGAGAAAACTTCCGTTACAACAGAGACAAGCAAGAAATCAAGTGAACAGTTGGACACAGTTGTTCACATTGATCCGATATTGATCAAAGAATGGGAACAGTTTGATCAACAGATCAAAGGTCAAAGTGATACCCAAAATGTTATCACAACGGGATCCCCCTTAAGACAACAACACATGATTCATGATCCTGTGATTGAAACACCATCTAGCAAGGACTCAGCTCTAAAAGAAATTGAGGTAATCCCTGAGTATCCTTGATCAAAGATTACACCGAGCATAGAGGAAATTCCACCGTTGGATGTGTTTTATAGCCCTAAACACAAAGTTGTAGTCAGAAGGCAAAGGAAAAAGAGAAAGATAGACCAAGCATCAACAACTGTTCCTCAATATGAATCCATGATTGTCATCTGGAAAGACTCGGTGGTTAATCACTTTGAGGACTTGACCAAATTATCTCAGTTTGCAGGAGCATATACAACTGCCACGATTGATAAAGCAACTGAATTTAATCAATTGATTAAGGAAAAATATCAAAAGATTGAATAGCTTGAAGAACAGTTAAGGGTAGAAAAATAAAGGATTGATCAACAGGCTATCGAAAGACGGCAAAAGTTATCTTAGGAGTTTGAATAGCTAAAACTGGCACATCATGAAGAAATCAAATCTAAGGATGAGCAAATAAAGCAGCTACAACTCTCAATGGAGCAATTCAAATACAATCCCAAAGTTGAAGAGTTTATAAAGGAAGCCTTAGAAATAAATAATTTCTTATCTCAACAGTTAACCGAACTCTGCCAAAAGATATCTCTCAATCATCCACTATGTATCAAAACCAATGCAGTGATAGATCAAGTGGTCAATTCCAGGTTGGAATTTGAAGATCTAGATGAAAAAATTACAGGTTACATCTCTTGGAAAAACAAAGAAAAGGGAAGGGCTACTAAATTGTCGGTAATTGAAGAATCTCATAATGAGATATTATTTTTAGAATGGGAGACATAATTGATCAAAGCAGAAAGAGCAACTTGAAGAGCCAGGGTAGTGAGGGATAATATCATTGAGCTGATAAATGATAACTTACACGATGCCAATTTAATTTTTGAGTGTTCCCCAGAAAACCTTCCAAAAGAAAAAGTGTTGGAAAAACAATGGAAGCAAGATTTGAATACCAGAGAGGAGCAACTCAAAAAATTTAAAAGCCTTAATTGGGATACGCATTGATTCTATTTGGTCAAACCACATAGCCAACAAATGACAATCAAATGTCTTGTTGATGCAATAGATCACATGATGCCAAAACTCTCGGATGCAGTATATACAGGTCAATTGCATGCTAGGATGAGTCATCCATCAGAGATCCAAACTATGCTCAAGATTTGTCGTTAAAGCCACAGGAGGAAATATAGATGCAATGCATATTTTCAAGAGCTATCGCAATTCTATTTTTAACATGAAATAACATATTTTTGGAAAGGCTATTCCAACCACTTTAGGCACTTTTTACGAACAATTTGTTTTTATTTTTGCTATAAAGACCCTTTCATGTCATTTTAGAAAGGGTCTTGAAATTTTATTAAATTATATTTAAGACGATATCATTTCTGCACTTCCTAATTTACTTTTGTAGAAGACAAGGATCAAGGTTCAAACTTATTGTAAAGGGGAATTCAAGAGGACTTGCATTTCTAGATCTTTTTGAAGTTTTCAGAATAAGGAGAGGGAACCAGACTGTTACTTTCATAAGAGGATTCAAATACATGTTGTAATTTTATCAATGTCTTTTCATTTCATGTTATGCAATTAAATAGTCTTTTGATTCGATATTGTTGTTATATGTGAATTTTCATACAATTTTGCATTATATCACTTTTGAGTAAGTTGGAATTGATATTCTTAAACACATATGATGACAATTGATGTTATTATAATATGTGATATGTTTTATATCACTTTGCTTAAAGTGATTGTCATTCATGATTAACTTTTTGTAGCCAAGTGATTGATCTTCATTAGCATTTGATTACCATAAATCATTATAAATCTCATTGATATTGGATTACCCAGGATATATATATATATATATATATATATAATATATATATATATATATATAATATTATATATATATATAATATATACTTTCATAAGCTTATTGTCCAAACCATCTATCATTTCATTATATATATTAAACACCAATCCATCAAAACACATTTTATTGGAAAACTAGTCCCATACTATCCAGTCAGAGCCACCATACCAAATGGAAAAGGAACTACATTAAGGGCTGGACCAGGTCGTAATCCCCAATGTTGGTGCAATGTTTTTTGAGGCATCAACATTTTTGGCGCTAGAAGGAGAGCCTGACTATGAATGGCAAGTAAATATAAATATACAAGCCATTCTAAGAGTAAAACTCCCTCACCATCACCGCCAACTTCTCGTTCACATTCCAAATCTGCTATGGCCAAGCGAGAAGCTAAAAAGAAAAATACAAAACTCATTGCTGAAATCCTAAACAAGCCAGACAATTCTTCTTCTGAACCCCTTGAAGTACAATTTTGATTCACAAATTGCAGGGGATTTCAATATCTCAAGAAGAGTCTAAGTTATCCCAAGGCAGTGTCACTACTCAATATATTCCATCGCAACCGCTAACTAGAGCAAAGAGTGAAAAACTTGGAATCCCACTAGTTGAATTCCCTCTACCAAGTCGTGAAAAGGCTAGGAAGACACCATCAAAATCTAGAAGTGAGGTTCTTTCATCATCATCGTCCATTCCATCCATATCATTGCAAGGTCAAAAACCTGCTTCCCAACTCCAGATCGTGATTCACACAAGTACATGAGCTACACCATCCTCTACCCAATCACCTTCGACCACTGCTTCACTCTCTTCTACTAATATCCCAACAATGGCACAGAATCAACCTTAGCCAAGGCCATGGAGCAACCCAGGGGTTGTTAGAATGGCTGGACCTTTGTCCCAATTGCCAACAGATCCAGAAAAATTGTTACCTAAATTTAACCCCGATAATGGCTTGTTAGCTGAAGAACATATAAATAATGTCATGTCATCCATTAATTTGAATGGAGTAATAGAGGAAGACGCAGTTGTAAGATTATTCCCATATACTTTACAAGGACTAGCTGGATCATGATACTTTTCGTTACCATCAGGCTTAATTAATAGCTAGGATGCTTTTCAAGAGAAATTTTTAACTAAATTGGGAGATGATAGGTCTACAACAACTTTGATAAATGACCTCTCCAATTTGAAAGCCGAACCAAAAGAACCCATTAAGGACTTCAACTCATTTTTCAATAAGTTATTGAATAAAATACCTGCAGCGTCCAAGCCTAGCGAGGAGGTCCAAAATGAATGGTACATTTCTACTCTACCTTCAAACACATCCATCTTTGTTGATAGAGCTACTAAACCGACGTTAGCAGAAAATATGAAAGGAGCAATAGCTGTTGAAAAACGTATCTTAGCCTTAGAAAAGAAAAACGCATTAGAGGAAGGAAAATCCAAGAAAGTAGCCTTTAGAGATGAATCAAAGAAGAAAGTAACCAAAGATCCATATGACATGGAAGGCTTGCAAAAGGTTCTCAAAACTATGTCCAATGAAATGGTAGAGATTAAAAAGCAGGTAGCTGAAACTTCATCAAAAAAACCATTTAGGAATTTTAAAAGAAATCAGCCAACCGATCCTAAACCTCCAAATGCTATATCAAATGTAGAATCTAATTTAGATGATGATGAAGAAGAAGATACAATTTTATCAGCTGAAGAAATAGAAGAAGAAGAAACAATTGAATGTCATGCAATGTGGGACTTTATTCTACCCAACTCTGATAATGAAAGTGAATAGGAAGCCCTACCAGTAAACACCAGAGGTAAAAGTATCATAGAACCTAATTAGTCAAATCAAAAGAGAAAAAACTCAAATCCTATTACTAAAGAGAAAATTTCCATGAAGAAAACTCTAATTTCATCTCCCCAAACAAAACCATCTTCATCCAATCCTCCATCATCATTAAAAACTCTAGTAGTTTCAGATTCCATGGATTATAACATAGTTGAAGATATGAAGAAGACTCGAGCAAACATTTCTCTGCATGAACTTAGCAAGATCAAACATCAACAAAAGTTATTGCTTAAGGAATTAAATGCAGTACCTTCTTCTCCTCTTCCAACTAGTGTATTATCCAAGGCTGCCAGAGGATCGGGTAGGCCACCAGCTGATAAGGTGGATTCTACCGATGGCGTTTTAATTAGAGATAGATGAAATTCTCATACCCCTCCTTTTCTTTTGACTTATGAGATCTACAATAGAAAATTGCATAACGACTTGATTGATTCAGGGGCTTCATCAAATATAATGCCAGCATTAGTTTGCTCCAAATTAAATACTGAACCTTAGAATTCTGTAGTTCATATTGTCCAATTAGATTGAACTAAGGTTCAAGTTTTAGGAGAAATAAATTCAGTTACTATTAGACTATTTGTTGATCCAAGGGTTGTTCAAATAATTGATATATTGATTGCTAACATCCTTGAGTTTTATGGTTTAATTCTTAGCAGAAATTGATCTGAAAAACTTCATGGTTATATTTCAACTAACTGGTCTCACATGTGGCTTCCTTATAATGAAAATCCAAATCAAATTAGAATCTACCGCAAAAAAAACCTGACTCACACAATAACTGAATTTGAAGAAGAAAATGAACCAGTAGCCTTCAATAATAATATTCTTGGAAACTATTCGGCTAAATCATTTTTTGAGAACTTCAATGCTTAGAAATCATAATGTCACACCACAAGTTGAGATTTTTTCATAAAGCGATACTTCTAAGTGTGTTAATGTTGTAGATAAACTTGTAGATAAAACTGTAGATAAGCCTTTATTTTGGTCCTTGTATTTTGATGGATCTAAATCTAATGACGATGTAGGATGATGATGTATTTTAGTCAGTCCTGAAGGAGAAAAGACAATGTTATCATGTATGTTAGAATTTGAGTGTACCAATAATACTACAGAATATGAAGCATTCATTCAAGTTCTATATAAAGCAATAGGCCTGAATGTCCAATATCTGAAAGTATTTGGTGATTCTGAAATTGTCATTAAACAAGTGAGAAATACTATTCACTGTATTTCGAGACATCTGAAACATTATCAATCACTTGTTCAAGATCTTATATCTCATTTTCTAGCATTTGATATTTCTCTTATTACCAGATCACAAAATGCAGCAGCAGATCTCCTGACTAATGTAGCTTCTAAGCTCCTTCCATTTGAGGATTATAATCCAAATAGATTTTCTATTGAATTAATTTTTAGACCATCCATCCTAGATAATGTCACCAATTGGCATGTGTTCAATCATGATGAGGATATCTTAAATTTCTTGACATCTGAAGGATCTTATGACGACTAAATCATCGATGAAAGCAATCGTGATCTTCAATTAAAGCATAAGCTCAATGAAAATCCTATTCCTAAATCTGTGGTTAAATTGGAAAATATTTATGATATCAAGGATAGATTCAAAAAGGTCACTAATTCAAAGCTTCAAAGTTAAACTTTAAGGTTTGAATTAGTAAATATTGGTACCAATGCCAAACCACAAAATGTCAATCTAGGACTTGAACTTTCACCTATTGAATTATTTGCTTTCATCAGATTATTGAAAAAATATAAAAATGTTTTTTCTTGGAATTATGAGGATCAGAAAACTTATGATACCTCTGTTATTCAACATACAATTCCAATGATTTCTGATGAGAAACCTGTACAACAAAAATTAAGGAAAATTCACCCTAATCTTGAGAGTCAAAGTAGAGTTTAATAAACTCCTTCAAGCCAAAATAATTTTTCCTATCAGACATTCGAAATGGGTCTCAAATTTGGTACATGTCAGGAAAAAGAATGGGGATGTTAGGATTTGCATAGATTTTAGGAATCTCAACAAATCATGTCAAAAAGATAATTTCCCATTACCAACAATGGAGCAGATACTTCAATCAGTAGCTGGCTCATAATTAATGTCTTTTCTTGATGGTTTTTCAGAATATAATTAGATCCTGGTACATCCAGATGATAGATTAAAGACCACATTCAGAACCAAATGGGGAACATACACTTATCAGAAAATGCCTTTTGGTTTAATAAATGTTGGAGCTACTTTCCAACGAGCCATGGACATAGATTTCAAAGTTTTGATCAATAAAACGGTCGTTGTTTATTTAGATGACATAACTGTCTATTCTAAGAAAAAGAGCAACCATTTGCATGATTTAAAGAAAATATTTGAACGTTGCAAAAAGTATGGGATCTCCCTAAATCCTAAAAATTCATTCTTTGCTCTTAATGAAGGTAAACTCTTAGGGTTTATTTTATCCAAAAATGGCATATACATTGATCCTGATAGGATAAAGGAGATTTCTGATATCCCTTTACCACATAATAAGAAATCTATGCAATCATTCTTGGGACAAATAAATTTTGTAAAAAGATTCGTTCCTGATTTTTCTCATATTGTTCTACCCTTGTAATCCATGATTAAGAAAAATTCAGTCTTCAAATGGGTACATAACGAAAAAGAAGCTTTTGACTTAATCAAACAAGCAATCATTAATGCTCCTGCATTGATTACTCTGAATTTTTCTAGTCATTTTATTTTGTATATTTTGGCCACTCAATCATCTTATGATGTTGTTTTAAAACAAATCAATGATTAGCAGGTGGAAGCACCCATATCTTTCTTTAGTTCCAATTGCAAGGTGTTGAGCTTAATTATTCAGAATTTGAGAAACAAGCCTTCGCTATATTTAAGTCTATTAAACATTTTAGACCTTTCCTCCTGAAAACACATACAAAAGTGATAGTCCCATTCTCTACAGTGAGGCAATTGCTAATTCAAAGAGAATTAGGAGAGAAAAGAGCTAACTAGGTAACAACTTTACAAGAATACGACATTGATATTAAACCAACGAAATTGTTAGAGGACAAGGTTTTTGTAGGTTGCTAGTAGGAGCTTCCAATATACTAGATCATGAAGATTCAAGTAGTACTGCACAAGTAAATGAGATAAGTGTAATTGATTCTGAATCTCAATATGCTGATTTGATTTTTTACTTGAAAAATTGATATGCCCCCCCTGAATTCAGCTACAAAAACAAACGTGCCCTAAGGTTAAAAGCAAAACACTATGAAATCATTGATAATGTGTTATTCAGAAGAAACTATGATTATGTTCTGTTAAGATTCCTTGAACATTTTAAAGCGCAAACAGTTTTATAGGAGCTCCATGATGGCCCAGTTGGTGGACACTTTGGAAGAGACAATACATCACACAAAATATTATATGTTGGGTATTATTGGCCAAATTTGTTTAAAGATACCCATGACTATGCGAGGAAATGTAAGATATGCCAAACTGCTAGTGGGAGACAAAGGAAACCAGCCTTTTCTTTACAACCAATTAATATTGAGAAACCATTTGAGCAGTGGTGGCTCGATATTATAGGAGATATTGTTTCTCATTCTTCCAAGCAGCACAGGTACATCCTTACAGTCACGGACTACTTCACTAAGTCGGTAGAAGCAATTCCACTAAGGGTAGCAAATTCTAATGCGATTATTGAATTTATTGATCATTTCATCATCACCAGATTTGGTTTACCTAATGTGCTTATCATTGACAATGCATCTTATTTTTCTGGAAATAGTATAGTCGAAATTGCTCTTAAGGGAGGTTTTAAGTTAAAATACTCCGCAAATTACTATCCCCAAGGAAATGGCTTAGCAGAGTCAACTAACAAAAATCTCATAAGGATTATTAATAGAACTGTTGATCAAAGCCAATAGAATTGGCATAAATCTTTAATATTTGCACGATGGGCAGATCGTATAACTCAGAAGGCCTCAATAGGTACTTCTCCTTTTAACTTAGTGTATGGGAAAGACGCTGTTATTCCACCAAATTTAGCCCTCCTATCACTAGCCCTAGTACAATTCATTGAAGAAACTCCTTCTTCCTCTATTCAATTAAGGTTTGATCAAATTCTTAAATTAGATGAGGAAAGAGAAAAAGCCAAGATTAATCATGTTAAACATCAGCAAGTCGTTAAATCTTCCTTTGATGCAAGTTCATCCGGCTCAAAAAAATTACAGATTGGTGATCTCATTTTGAAATGGGACAAAGCAAATGAAGAAAAAGGTAAGCATACCAAATTTCAGAAGATGTGGTTTGGACCATTCCAAATTGTCGAAAAGATAGACTCATCAACATTTCTACTGCAAGACTTAACATGAAAGAGAGATTCTCTTCCTGTGGATGGGCTTATCTTAAATATATTCTTTCCCTAAGGAGGTAACCCCTTCTTATATGTACATATTTTTTATGCAAATTTTGATTTCTTTCAGAAATAATGTTGTAAATAGTATACCATTGGTTTTTTACTATTGAAATATCTTGGAAAATATATTGTGAATATCCGCTTTTAAAAAGTAGAAACTTTCAAGGAGATGATTACAGGTTTGGAAATTAGATAAACATCATAAAACTCTAAGATTTTCTTTGAAATTGTGAATTTTTTCAAACATTGAAAACATAGTAAATCATTTTGAGTTTTATTAGTTGAGAAAGGTTATTTTAAAAAAGTAAAGACTTTCTACAACTAAGCATCTACATCTCTATAATTTTCATCCAATAACTCTTAAGGAGTCAAAGATTCACCACATCCACTAGGTTTATGGTTTTTTAGAGTGTAATTCTAAAATATATATGATTTAAAAGATAAGAAGTCTCATTAAGAGCTTGCTTAGCATGATCATAGGGAACTAATTAAACTAACATGATCAATATTGCATACCAAACTAGGGTAATGGCTTATAATCATAAGACAAGGGGTCTCATTACGAGCCAGCTTGTTCAATTCAATTACAATAAGTGAATGACATTGTCATCTTTTGGCTCCCAAACAAGGGCAATGGGTTTTATCCGGAATAGAAAAAATAAAAAAATAAAAATATACATAGATATATCTTTCTGAATTTAGCTTTAAAAGATTATACTCTTAGATGGATAGGATAATGAATAATTGATGGTTAAAAGGTAACCCTGTCGAGACTATAGACGTTTGCTGGCAGTAGTGGCACTACCTATGACAAAAGAGTAAATTCAAAAGCTAAGTTGGAGGAGCCCCCTAATTTATCTTTAACAAACCAATCAAGGCTTGAAGAAACCATAAATGTTTTCATTTATAATAATGGTTTGTAAAAGAAATTGCAAAATTGTTCAATTTTTCTTATTCAAAGTAATTTTGTTTATCTAACTAATTTCAAGATAGTTTCCTTTTCCTCAATTGTTTGTACTTGAGAAAGTGTTATAAATTTCATCATTCTATTCAGAGATAACTGGTTCTTTTAGTGAATCGCCAATTGTTGTGCTATACAACAACCCCCACATTTCACATTTTTCTTAATCTTATTATAAGATGCTAAATAGGAAATAGGGTCCCTTTAGTTTGTAAAAAGCAATGAAACCTTTACATAGAAATAAATTTCTTTGTTTCCTCCTTTTTAAATAAAAAGTGCTTCAAAAAATCCTCTAAAAATCAAGCATCACAAATCGCATTTGCTTAAGGCTAAGGTACATTCAATCCGAATAATCATGTTGCGATGCGATAGTCTTAGTCGTAGAGTTTCTTATAACAATCTATTGATAAACATGCGATGTGATAAAACTATCACATATCTCATGTCACAGATTCCAAATAATATGTTTTAACGGTCCATTGAAACTTTGCGATGCGATATGATTCTCGCATTTCGCATAACCTGAAAACCAAAGGAAGCTAGCCCTGAAAACTTGCGATGCGATATACATCGATCACATATCTTGATCCGAGTGGAAACAAGTGATACATACCATGGGGATGCGTGATGCGATATTAAAATATAATAAAGTGGTTCAACAATAATAAAGGGAAAACACGATTCAGGCGAGTTAAATGAGGAATTATCCAACACTATATGCCAAGTCATCACTTATCGCAATTGTGCAAATTCAAAAGACTCTTGGAACATGGCACCTATAACTCTTGACTTGTGATATACGATCGTTTTTTTACATATTAAAATAATATATTGAAATCGCTCATCACAAAACCAGAAAGTTTATGGCACACATTCTAATAAAACCTTTGGAAATCTGCGATGTGATCTATTCATTGAGCATTAAAGTTTCACGTCATTTGTTACAGAAAAACATGAAAAAATAGTTATGGTTGTGGTCCTTCATGATTTCATCCTTCGTGTTAATATCAAGTTATAATACGAAATCTTTTGCATCAATTTCTCCTGCTCCGATTTTCGTCTGTACTTCTTTCAACACTATATTTACAAGCATTAGATGCTCTAAAAGTTTTAGTCTATTATTGTCCAGTTTTTCCTTTTTGCAGTTTGAATCTGGATGTATGCAGCCAGCTAAAGTCTCAAAGAAAGCTTGAAAGACAAAAGTCCCCCCTGCAGTGGTGGAAGGACCAGAAAAAATTGTGTTAATCTCGGATACGACATTTCAAGATTGTGGGAAAATTTCATGGGAAGGCATATATGATATGTTAGAAATTTAGAAGCCAAAGGTAACTGAAGGATATGCAACAGCTAATGGACCTATAGAATCAGAAAACACCCTTGGTGATTTAGCCAACTCTTTTCTTCATCGAATAGCGACCTGCCCAAAGATTTTTCCATATAATGACATGGTAAAATGGGTAATTGAAAGCATCAATATAATGGATAGGACACTCTTCACAACTGACGGAAGAATGTTTAGATCCTTCAAGCCTTAAGACTTGAAGAAAATGTATCATTTGTCAGAGCCTCAGAAGTACTATAATAAGGCATTCCTTGAAGCTTTCTCGAAGGAGAATCAAATAGAGTCTAACCCCATCAGGAAATGGAGGCACTTCCCTAACAAACACAAGCACAAATCATCTGATATGTATCCTGTGGACTCCCTAGCGTCTCCATATTGTTATGCTGCCGCAATGATGCGTAGACTATTTGGAAGCTCCAATTCTGCTAAGTTTCCATTGTAATGGTTCCATTAATAGAAGAAACATTGAACTCTTTTATAATGGATTGGGCTAATATCCTATCAGAAAAAATGGCCAGTCAAATATTTTATTATAGGAAAAATAGGTTTGATACCACTAGCGTTGTTCCCCCATTTTATATGAGTGCGTACATAGTCGATACCATTTGTTTCAATTCTAATTTTCCCATAGTGGGATGGAAGTGGACAATCCAGGACCCAACCCCTATCCATGTTTACCATAAATACCTGTAGAAGACCTAATATAAGAAGCATTTCTGCATATGTGTCATGGCTTGATCCTACCCATTCATCAGGCCATTTTTAATAGACCAGCTCCTTGGCTACCTGAGGAGGCTAGTATTGATTTAACTTCAATTGATAGTTGGTTTGGGGAAGAACTGTTCACATACATTATGGTTTTTGGTAGCATCATCGACCCACATGTCCTTCCTCTATATGCCCCAAATAAACCATTGGCTAGGGAAATACCCTGTTAGACAGTCGAAAAACGACTCACTAAAACTCTCAAAGAAGCCAAGAAATAGTTATGGCCTGCCTTTCCTGTTCGATGTGGCATCTATTCATTGCATGATTATAAACATGCCCAAATTGAGGCTGAGAAAATAAGAGGTTTGAACCTAGTTGTTATTCCTAAAAGGCAGTATGACCCGAATAAAGTTGCTTATAATTTTATTACTTAAGTAAAGGTTAAACAATTCATCCATGAGAAAGATGAATTTGATGACTTACTTAGATCAGTAGAGACATTCTCACAAGTGAGACACCTGGAAAAAATCAAGCTGGAACCAGAAAAAATGGACCAATTCATCCAATACAGGATGCAAAGGCTTCAGACAGTACCACTGGACCTATTGAATATTGCACCAGTCATCCAGTGAACAAATCAAAGTACAAAGTAGGATATAGAGAAAACTTCTAGTGTAGCCGAGATAAGCGAGAATGCAAGTGAACAGTTGGACACAGATGTTCACATTGATCCAATAATGATCAAAGAATTGCAATAGTTTGATCAACAGTGTTAAGATATTCCGACACATAGGAAATAGTTAAGTATAACTTGGTCTAGTGTAGAGTTAGGTAAAGTGTGTTTCTTTACTATGTACTTTTGTAACTTACAATTCGACGGTCACGATATGTAGTGATCCCACGGTTCATTCTCTCATCGGTATTACCGACACTTGATCCATGGCTTGACACTCGATTGGTCCATGATCTCTATTTAAAGAGCATGGAGGGTCATTTGTAGGTTAATTGTTGATGAGAGAAGCTTATGTAAAATTTCATTCTTTTATTAATAAATTTCTTGAAGTGGCCGCGTTGGCTCAGGCCGTGGATTGTTTCCCTCTTTGAGGGTTTTAACCACGTCAAAATACTGGTGTATTGATCTGTGATCTGTTTGTGAGCGGTGTCCTTTGGTGTTCTGTCTGAGGAACTTACCCTGTAAATTCCTACATGGTATCAGAGATATTTGAGGGCCCCGTCCGTTGGTGATCCAAATCTGAAGCCGGTAGAACTGCATCCGACTGCCGTTTCCTAGATCTACTATTTCTGACAACTTTCGGGCCGAGAGGACTGCTCTATTTTGTTAGGAGCATCTGTTCCAGTGAAGAACACCTTTCGTTTCATGCGAAAAGGTTTCTGGTAGCCCTAGCTACGTCATTTTTAAGATCTGGAGGTATACAGTGTTTATTTGCAGTTTCTAGTTATTTTCTCTCTATTTATTATTTCGGTTTATTTAGCTTCTTTTTTTTATTACTGGATCTATACCTTTCATTTCTGCGTATGCTCTTTGTGCTGCGACTCTGTGCGATCTGGGCAAATTAGAAACAGAGAGGAAGGATTTTTCTCATGCGTATGCTCTTTTCCGCTGCGTCTTAGTGTGATCTTGGAAAATCAGAAACATTGAGGAAAATAATTAGTTTCCGGGTAAAACTAACTTCAAGCCGTAAGATTTGTTTTTTTTTTGTATGTCCATGTTGGGTTTTGTGTTTTTTGTTTTGTAGGGAAAAAGATCTTTCTCAAGTAAGCACGCAACCCAAAGCTTCAGTGAAAAAAAAAAAAAACAAAACTTCATCTCTTCCAAAAATTACTAAACTTTTAGTTTAGCTCACTTGGTCCAAAGCTAATTTATGAGAGTAGAGGTCTTGAGTTCAAGTCTCCTTTTTGTTGAGCTAATTAGATTAAGTTTGGAAAGGGGGTGAATTTTTCATTTCCGCACATTCCCGCACTTCGTCGGCATCTTCATCATTGTTTCTTCAAAAAGCCATAACTTCTTCATCCGGAAGCCGTTTTCAGAGCCGTTTTTTTTTGAACCAACCTAATTTTTCGAGATCTTTCCATTGGAACACTTAGTTTCAGCATATATAGCTTCTGTTTCTGTTAAAATGGAAAGTCCATGCCAAGTTTTTATTGATAGCACCAACTACTTCCAATGGTGGACCTACATTGTTGATTTACTTAGAAGTAAAGGTCTTTACAGAATAGCCATAGGCCAAGAAACCAAACCAGAAGATGAAGATAAGGCAGCTAAATGGGAAAATAGGCAAGATCAAGCACGTGGGTTGATAGGGATGTCTATTTCTCCAGATCTTAGATTCCATATTGCAGAACTTGATACTCTTGATGAAGCAATGAAATAGATTACTAAAGTTTTTGGAAT